>JAHWFP010222624.1:33106-43564 GCA_023313725.1 Lithobius niger | reverse complement strand
ACTCGAGTATATTTTTAACAGTCATGAGTTTGTTTTGTCTAAATATGCCTATCCTTTTTTTAGTTTTGTTGAAGTTTGAAAAAAG
The DNA here is from genome assembly GCA_023313725.1 of Lithobius niger. Taxonomy (NCBI): domain Eukaryota; kingdom Metazoa; phylum Arthropoda; class Chilopoda; order Lithobiomorpha; family Lithobiidae; genus Lithobius; species Lithobius niger. Next base: position 43,479 of record JAHWFP010222624.1, on the reverse strand, counting down.
TACTTTTGCTGCTTTATTCAAAATTGTTTGAAGCCTTTCCACTAATCCTTCCGATGTGGTTGCGTATATTGTGCATGCATATCTAATTTGTGATAGGATTAAAGCTTCATAAACCTTTATTTTAATTTTATTGTTTATTAAGTCTCTGATTTTGTATAGTGTCGGTATCATTTTTCTTATTTTAACAATAAGTCCTTCAATGTGATTGTAGAACTTCCAATTTTTGTCAATTAATAATCCTAAGTACTTTATTTCATTTACTCTTTCAAGATTCTTACATCTACAGTTTAATTTTGTGCAGTCCATTATAATAATAATAATAATAATAATAAAGCTTTTCAAAATGAAAGTGTAGTATATGACGGTAGATAGAAGCATGTATAAACCGATCAATTATAATAATCCATGAACGCAGATGTGAGTTTAGTGTTTTTTAATTCTTTAAAAGTTGTGATATCCACCCAAGGATCGGCCTTACTGAAAATATCATTAAACCAAGGAAGGCCGCCAAGGTTAAACCTATTAACCAAGCTAACTTGGCGCACTGAGTTCTTCTTCATGTCTTTGACGTCTATACTCCCACTAAATTTTTTTTAATAAAAAATAATAATAAAATAAAATTAACAAAAACTCACGAAGGTGCTAATTTTAGAAACCGCCACAATAAACAGTGTCTTGCTGTGGAGGAAAACAATCCAGCCCCAAGAGCGAAAATTAAACTACAGAGCTGAGAATTCGAAGCAGTAACAGCACTGGATGTGACACTATCACGCCCACTTTCATTAAACTTTTTTTTTGCCCACATAGTCAATATCATTGTTAGTGTATGACTGTCTGTTTAGTACTACACGGCTGAAACACGTTAAACTTAGTACAATGTTCAGTGGGAGTGCAATATTGTAAGACTCCGACAAGACATTTACACAGTCCGTCATGTTTGCAGTTAATTTTATAGGACACGTTACCCCTTTGTAATGTTAAGTTTTACTTCGTTTGGGCCCTCTGCACAATACACACCATTTCAACAATCTGCAAATATTTCTGCTGCACTGAGATTTTCACGCAATGTGCTTGTTACAGTTAAATCATATCAAAAACCAAAACTGGTAAAAGGGGCCACCAAGTTCCGAATGGTTCGTCCCTTCAAAGGAGTGATATCAACACACTAAAAGATTCGCCAAGTGAATACCGTATTCATAGCGTTAATCGCACCTACTAATAATTCGAAGGTTAAATGAAAACTAGAACATTATGATCACTTGTTGTTGTTGTTGCTGTGGTTGTTGTTGTTGGCACTCTTTGCCATCACCTGGAGATCTAACCAATGAACCGATTTCAATTTCTATGGCTTAAAACGTAGGTACGGACAAGGCCTAGGTACTTTCGAATGCTATTTTGATGTAACTACAATATTCTTAAACGAAGAAAACAGTCTGCATTAAAGACTGGCCTTTTTAGGATACAAGATACACAAATCTCAGAAAGAAAAAAAAGACAACTACCCCGACTGGGACTCGAACCCAGGACTTTCCGCTGACTAGGCCGGACGCTCTAACCACTGCATTACCTGGGTGGATACTGGCTACAGGCTCCAGCCGAGCAAAGTAGCTGTTCAGTCTTTCTCAAGGTCACTACTGACAAAGACTGAACAGCTACTTAGCTCGGCTGGAGCCCGTAGTCAGTATCCGCCCAGGTAGCGCAGTAGTTAGAGCGCCCGGCCTAGTCAGCGGGAAGTCCTGGGTTCGAGTCCCAGTCGGGGTAGTTGTCTTTTCTTTCTTTCTCAGACTAGTGTATTGTGTTTCTCAGACTAGTGTATTGTGTATCTTCACAAGGCCAGTCTTTAATGCAGACTGTTTGCTTTGTTTACCCTTTACCTTGTGATTTATTCTTTATTTACAATATTCTTGTGACGGAAAGCCAAATAGGCTCGAAATTGTTCTCTTACCTAAACATAGAACCAATGAACCGTTTTTCAATTTTTATAGCTTAAAATGTGGGTATTAACAACGACCAGGGCCTTTTGAACGCGATTTTAATGTTACCACAGTATTCTTGTCGGCAGAGCATTTATGATTGTAGAGCACTGGTCAGAAATCATTAAGTGAAGTAGCAAATTCTTGCAAATCGAGCTAAAAACATGAAATTTGGTACACAAGTCTTTCTTAGCAGTATAAATCAAACCAGTCATGGACCCCCCCCCCCCAATGAAATACCCCAGCGCCCCCAATGTGTTCCCTCACTGAGGTTTGGCCAACAAATTCTTGCAGATCGAACTAAACCATGAAATTTGGTACACAAGTCATTCTTAGCATCAGAAATCGAACCATCCATATGCAACCTCGTAGAGGCTTTATATTTCAATCCGCTTTGCCTGTAGTAAGCCCAAAGCCTGTTTCCTAGTGTAAGGCTCAGCCTGAACTTCCATGCTAAACATCAAATCCGGGTCCAATCTGTTAGAGACCCTACGAAAAGTCCAAAAATAACGGATATACCAAAATTAAAGGCCAATCCCTATAAAAATAAAAAAGTTCTATAATTTTGGTTGAATGAGGCCCCCATTACCACGGTTTCGCCCGGGCCACAAAAAATGTAGTTGCGGCCCGTCCAAGAAGAAAAATAAGTGATAATAGTATTAAAAACGCTTAAGCGTATAAAATATAGTTGTAAGCCTAAACAAGCGGCTACACCGACTGCCTAGTCGCACCGGTCTTCTGTACAGTTCCTCCACTTCCAATGTTGAGGCGCACACCTCTATCATGCACTACAACAGCTATCTCTATTATACTAATCTAAGAGCAGTAGCCATCACAATTGTCGGTTAAAGATGTGTTAGCTTTTAGGCCTATTTTACATTTTAGACGTAATTGTCAGCTTTTAAGCCTAATTTAAACCAGCAGTTCGTAAGTAGCAGCTAACGGAGATATGGATTGTATAGTAAGCCTATTCATTTTTGCAACACGGTGCGCCTACAGACACACAGTTACAGTGTTATAATGTAACGCGCAACGTAGTCTATATAGATCAGTGGTAGTAGGGAAGTGACGTGAGAGACGCTGTTGATGAACCCAACAGCGACTCGAACATGATTTTAGGCCTAATTTTAAAAATACAGTTTTAATTTCGTAAGTAGCAGATATAGCCTAATGGTGAATTTGGTTCGACGATAAGCCTGTTCATTCATGCAACAATGCGACGAGACTATTTTAAACGAAGCTAAAATCCATTTGTTTTTATTAATTCGACGATCAAATGTTGTTATTTAATTTAGTTACGTCGAAGAATTATATTAGCCATAAGGAAGTAACGATGTTTTAATTTGCCATGTTATTTTACTAACTTCTCACACTGAATCTAACGGTGTAAACAATGGTCGTCAATATCTGATACCCATACCGAAGTTGAAAAAAGCGACGGACGGACAAACGGACAAAGTCGTTGCAATAGTTTTCTCAGCCGGTACGGCTGTACAGAAGACTAAAAAACCTGAATGCTCTACAGGAACAAATAGAAAAAAGACTTGTAAGCCGTCAGCGTCGCACTAATACGCGTAAAAGAAATTCCAGTTTGTTTTTTTGACGCTGGAGATTTTTTTACACGTATTAGTGCGACGCTGATATCTTACATGTCTTTTTCTTGTATGTGTTCGTTTAGAGTATTCAGTTTTTTTTATGCTTACATCTGTATTTTATATGCCCCAGCCTTTTTTCTTACTAATGTACTCTGATATTCATGCGCTGCAACATAGCAATTAAGCATCAACAAAGCATGCAAGACTTTTCTTATTTAGCGTTTGTCTAAATGCCAATTAAATTAAATTTTATACAATAAATACAGATACTAAGATACAAATAATATGCAAACCTGACGGTTTTGGTTTCTGTCCTGTTTATTTTACGCAGGAACTATGCAGAACGAAAATGCCTATATTTATTTCACTTGACTCATAACAGTACGCAATATAACAGTTCTCTTCTTACAGTTCTCTCATAACTGTAAGTTGACTCATAACTGTTAGTTGACTCATAACAGTACGCAATATAACAGTTTTCTTCTTATAATGTTATTTGGTCAACAGAATCACTATAATTGTCAAAGTATGACTAGTTTCTTAATTCAAATGAAATCGTACGTTGAACGCAGCCTACACTTTATAATCGAATGACACAGAATTTACTCCTGGCTGAATAGCTGAAATTTATAAATCAGAAATGTAAACAGCATCAAAGAATGCGATTATATGATTCTTATGGTTATTCTTGGCGACTTTTTCTTGGTTTAATGATATTACTATTTGGCAGCTTCATTTATACTGTTAATGATTTTGGGAGGATGTATTTACCTGGAATCCATTTGTCAATTTTGATGAACTTGCCATTTAACGTAGGAAATTCGAATTTAAAGAGAACATAAAAGAGGTTTCCTGGCTCAACAATTATGACGTAGCTTTCCTGTGAAGTTTTTCATGAATGACGCTACTCGGTCTTTATCCTTTGGACTCCCAAAGGTTGGCCTCGTTGTTTCCATTTTATTCACAATTGCTGTTAGTTACTTTCTTTACAAACGTTTTAAACCAAAATTAAAACAATTGAATTTCTAGTGAGTAAAAAACTGCATGAAAAGAAATTAAAAAAAAAAAGAAGATATTTCTGCATATGCAACCAGTGCAGTAATTTTCTTATTAGACCAACTCAAATCGACACACATCGCCAGGTAGAAAGAAACGGTTAAACCAAATATTTTTTCTGTCGTATTTTATCAACGATTTTTTGTATGTTTTTCACTCGTTCAACAGCAATATCTTTTTTTGCTGTCGTTTGTTAACTTGCATTGTTGCCTATCAGATTTGTTTTAAATATTATACAACAAAGAGAAATGAAACCGCAGTGAGAGGATCCAACGAATTCGTTTTTGTTTTCTAATTCGTGATACTTTGACATGCCAAGTTGGTTTTCTATAGTTGCAAATGCACTAAATTTCGATCGCTTCGCTCGCTCGTTCAGTGCAAGTTATTCTTTTGGAAGTTGGTTTGTCCGCCGCAGCCCTCATCAGCGGCTTTGTTATTAGCTGAAGCATCGTAGTTCAGGACGGCAAGCCGAATGGGGAACGGACATTTTAGCTTTAACACGGGAGAGTGACATGAGGTCATAATCATATCAAACAACAAAAATGGTAAAAGGGGCCGCCAAGTTCCGAATGGTTCAGCCCTTCAAAGGAGTGATATCAACACATCAAAACATTGGCCAAGTTAATCGCACCGCTTAATAGTTCGAAGGTTAAATGAAAACTAGAACATTGCTACTTTCGGTAGCAATGTTTAAGTTTTCATTTAACGTCCAAAGTATTATTCGGTGCGATTAAGTTGTCGAATGTTTTGGTGTGTTGATATCACTCCTTTAAGGGCCGAACCATTCGGAACTTGGCGGCCCCTTTTACCAGTTTTAGTTTTTGATATGATATCAGTCCTTTTTTTTTAAAATTGTGTATTAGACTCAACTCCACTACCGTGCAGATGTGTAATAAAGTGGCACGTCAACAAGAATTTTTCAACAATTTGCTCCTACCTTTTGCCTATAGGCCGAACCATTCTCAACTTGGTCACCTCTTTATTGGTTTTTGGTTTGGTTTAATTTTGTTGTAATTTGTTTTATTTCGTTAGTTTTGGTGTGTTGATATCACTCTTTTGTAGGGCCGAACCACTCTCAACTTGGTGGCCTCTTCACCAGTTTTTGTCTTTGTTTATTTTGCTTTGTTTTTAGAGTTGGTTTATTTTTCGGGAATTGGACGTGAATACAATTTCCTTGGCATGTGGCAACGTTGTTTAGATCCACCCAAAACCAAAACTAGTAAGAGAAGCCGCCAAGTTTACAAAAAGGGTCGGCCTTTCAAAGTAGTGATATCATTCAACCAGGGAAATGCCGCCAAAGTTAATCCTATTTCCAAGTTAATCGCACCGAATAATACTTAGGACGTTAAATGAAAACTTGAAGATTGCTACCCCCAGTAGCAATCTTCTAGTTTTCATTTAACCTTCGAACTATTAGTAGGTGCGATTAACTTGGCTAATAGGATTAACCTTGGCGGCCTTTCCCTGGTTGAATGACATCACTACTTTGAAAGGCCGACCCTTTTTGTAAACTTGGCGGCTTCTCTTACCAGTTTTGGTTTTGGGTGGATATCACGACTTTCATAGGCCTGTGAATGTACAAAAAATCCCACGGTGTAATTGTCACCCCTACCTTTTTTGTCTGGAGGTATTTTATTGTATGAATGTTCTCATTCATAATTTTCACATTTGCTATTGTCATTCCAAATAAATTAATAACAAGCGTAACAGTATGGGCAAGGACCTAATAAATTCCTATGGAATAAAAGATACCCTGTGTCTTATTGAACCAGTAATGAGAAATTTATTCGGGTCTTGGGGCAGATAATTCATTTTGAATTCACGTACCTTAAAAAAAAAAACGATTTGAATTTGGTGGGAAAAAAAACGACCAAACCTTTGCAATAAAAAATACTCCGTCTCTTAGTGAACCATTTCCATTTATATTTTTAATGAGGCCCTAGCCTGACGCCATGCGCCCCATAACTAATCCTATTGCGTAGAGCTACAATCAACACAACTACCACAACCAAGGCAAACAACATACTCAGCATAATTGACACATGATCGACAGCGCACTTCACAAGTCCACAGCTGTCCTGCACCCTACAGCGACGCATCGCCCACAATCTCTTGCACTCCTTGCACTATGCACCATCCGCCGCACCACGCACCGTCCTCCGCATCACACTGTCACCGTACACCACAGTTACCACACTCAGCACACCTTCCCGTACACTGAAACACCCACTCCACTGAAGCGCCCACTGCAACCACCTATTTGCAACAACAATGAATTCTGACAATTAGATACTGAAACGATAAGCGTGTAACACTTAAACATGTTATAATCTACTGTTGGATGACAATACAAATAATGGTTACAACAATAATTTTGCACTTACGAGCCACTTCAGGACCACGTGCTTCTAGCTGCAACCCCCATTTTAGAAAAAGGCAAGGACCTAATCTATTTCCATTCCCCATATGACGCTTTACCTGTCTGCCGAAATTTAGACCTGGCAACTTTCCGTAATCAGCTGTAGACGTGTCGTTATACCCTATGAGAATTAACATGGGAGACTGCGGACTAGTTCCTAGTTACTAGTTACTAGTCACCAGTAACAAAATCAACGTTATTGAGGACACTTTCTCTCCATGAAGGACACGTTCCCACATTTTCGTGTTTAGTTTTAAGACACTTCCCCATATGACGCTTTACCTGTCTGCCGAAATTTAGATCTGGCAACAATGCTATTTGCAATATCGGAAATTGAAGTCAATTCCCGATATCCACAATTAGAATTTTTGATATCACAAATTCAATTTCCGATATCGCAATTTCAATTTCCGATATCAAAAATTCATTTTCTGATATCGCAAACTCAATTTCTGATATTGCAAATTCAATTTCCAATATCGGAAATTCTAGCCAATTCGCGATATTCAGAATTGTATTTCCTAATATTCAAAATTAAATTCGAATTTCCTATATCGGAAATAGAATTCCAGAAATCTGAAATAGAATTCCCGATATCGGAAATGCGTACTTATCCTGATATCAGAAATTGTAATTTCCGATGTCGGAAATTGCATTTGCGATATCGAAAATAGAATTTCCGATATCGGATGTTCTAATTTAATTTTTGATATCGGGAATTCGTTTTTTGCGATTGGAAACTATAATTTCTGATATCACAAATTAAATTCCGATATCGCAAATTATATTCCGATATCGCAAATTAAATTCCGATATCGGAAAAAGAAGTCCCGATATCGGAAATAGAAATTCCGAAATCGGGAATTGTATTTTCGTTATTGCTAGCATTTATTTTTAAACAAAACAGCGTGCCATACCCCCCTCAACATTTTTGATGGCGTGCTGCCGGAAGTAAGACAGCAAGATGTGCTCTCGGTATGCGGTTCATTCTAGTATCGTGATCTTTGGGGACGAACACTTGCCAATCGAATAATTCATGGAATGAAAAGCACACGGGAATAACTCAACGGTTCGGAACTAAAAGCTTGGGGACGAAGTGGACAGGGACGAAAAGTCGTACACTTTCAGCAGGAGTTCCGAATAAGAAGAGTCGCACTGCTTTAAAAGAACACACACACGCCAAACGAAATACGCAGCAATATTTATCAGCACTCTGCATGAAATAAATTCACATGCGGTATTCACCAACCCTTAGTCTTTTCTTTGTTACAAATTCTTTCTCTCTCGTGCTCGTGTTGATTGTGACATGTAAAAGATTCTAGGTATTTCCTAGCAAAGTTGTCGCTCTCCGTTCCGAGATAACTTTAGCAGTTGAAAAGGACGTTAATTCGACAATTTCTTTTCCGTTTTTTTTAATATGGCTACTAGGAGGTATTCTGTTGACTGTTGGGAACTACCAACGCGTATTGCAGTTGGCGCGCTTACACATTCGAACGTTAACCGTGGTGTGTCATTATGACGATAGTAGCTTCTTCGCGGTTGATACCATGTCACCGCTCTGTTGCCATAGCAACATTTCTCTCTGGGATCTTGAAGTCCCTCAAGGTTAAAGTTTAAACGTTGTATGGCAACTATGGCAGGGTGGCGAAATGAGAAATATTATAATTAATTTTATAATTTTACCGTTATCTTATTTGAAGCACTCAGAGACCAAGGAAGGTAAGCTCACTACAATTGCGCAAAGGTTTTTTTTTTATGTGCTATTGTGTGAATAGCAGTTATAAGTCAAAATATGCTGAATATTCGTTCAATTTCGATGTTAAATTAGCCTGCTCACAGTTTTGAACAAAAATAAAATTCTTTATTATTCTGGCATGTGTACCTGCTTTCTGAGAGTATCTATTGAGCTCATCTGCATCATTGAAAACGGACGATGCGCGTATGATTGTACCTCTACTCCTCTGGAAAGAAGGCACCTACAAAGATGAGAGTAGCGCCAAACGAAAAATAATTAAATCGCGCTTCCGTCGGGCCTATTTTCATCGCTGTGACTTGATTTTATGATTCTCAAATGCGCGTAAATTGCCCCGAAAACTGCTCATTGCGTCAAACTTCGATGACGCACCATTAAGTCTTATCCCCCCCCCCCCCCCCCCCATCATCATCCAAACTAATCAGAACGAAAGATTGCCTGAACAAACTTTGATCTTTCAAAATAAACTGATCCCAAAATTTTAAAACCGATCAAACACTTAAACCAACGACATGTTTTGCATCAGTACGAAATAACAGAAACACGACATATGGGTCTCAAAAGTAGTAGATCAAATTAATTTAACGACTAACAATGTTGTTGCTGTTTTCACTTTGGTTTTCAATTTGCGTTAGTACTGCACTTTACATGGGTTTTCTTGTGTCATGTATTTTAAGAATTTTGTTTTCATGTCGCTTCTTTTTCTGATGATCCTTCACTTGGCGAAACAGCCACGATGAAAATGCCACGGTTTGAATGTATGTTAGACCTACACAATACACTAACTCTTTTCCAACTAGTGTTTTAGCACAAATAAGGCGGGAACCGGCTGATGACTTTGCGTAAACACAATGCTCGAATATTGCTATTCGTAATGATACATATGCAGACGTAAAAATATTCTGGGCGCCCTTTTCTGGTGTCAATGTACTTTCTACACGTAATTTAGTATTTAGCATTTAATCTTTTTGTGTCTTTATGTTACTGGTAAACGATTATTCTGTTGTCCTAGATTTGTTAATATATAAACTCTCGATGAACAACTCCAACTTTAGAACGGGTAAAGCTACGCATGTTTACTGATTGTTACTGAGAACAACAAGTTATTGGCTCGCTTCTCGTTGGTCCGTGGCCGCCAGACCATAATTGTTGATGGACATTCCAGATAATTTCGAAAATAAATTGAGCAACAATCATGACGTCACGTATTGTTGAGGCATTGTTGGGTGATTGTTGCTGATTGTTGCAAATGGTTATTTTTCGTTAATTTCGGTCATTTAGGACCCAGATCGGACTTTTAAAATACACCTACACAACGAACGGATTAATTTGCTTTCTTCCGACAAACTAATCATTTGTAGCCTTCTGCTTCCAGAGGAGAAAACGAACTATCCCAACCAACCAAGCATAAACGGTATCTTTTTAATGATGAAAGAGTCTGCATCATTAAAAACGTCCGATGTACGTATGTTTGCTCTACTTCTCTGGAACCAAGACACCTACAAAGATGAGAGTAGCGTCAAATGAAAGATAATTAAATTGCGCTTCCGTTAAGCCTAATTTCATCGCTGTGACTT
>JAHWFP010222624.1:9071-31396 GCA_023313725.1 Lithobius niger | reverse complement strand
AGGGTGAGCAGCGACCGCTGCTTCTCCTCAGACATTCGCCGCAAAGTTTCGTAGCCAACGCCATCAATACCCACAGCACTGGAGTCTCTGCATCGCAACAAGGATGCCTTAAATTCTCTGAAATCCCAGGGGGCACTTCCCGTCTGGGACACCACTGCCGGAGTTGGGGCCGGCGGCAAAATTCCCGCAGCAAGACCATAAACACTCGCAAACCGAGCGTTGAAGGCATTCGCCATCTGCACCTTGCGCAGAACCTCTCATTCTTTCATTCTTTCATTTTACCGTTCAACAATCAACTTTTTAGCAAAGCCATAACACGTGCACGAAGACTGAATCTGGAGTTTGCTGAATGGCATGTTCCCTAAATACGATGGTTAAAACAATCAAAATGATCGTTTAGGGTCCCGTAACTCCGGAATGGATCGACCAATTGAAAAAGTGGTCCCTGTAAGGTTGAAGCCAAGGGAAATTTCTAGCTCAGATCGTGTTTCAGATTTTAAGTAGGTGCAGTAGTTTTTTCTGAAACCATGTCAGCCAAGAAGAACAAGAACAAGCACAACAACAACAAGTGAACAGTTTTCAAATTTACGTGTGGCTTCGTACGTTTACTCTTGCACGGAATTGCATAAAAGTTGGTGTAACGTTTGGAAAAGTTGCTATCTACTATCTGGCCAAGTTTGGTCGAAATATATTGAATATAAACGGAGAAATTAATAGCTTTAGTTTTGCTGGAGAGAGGACTTCAATCATATACTATATACACGGCGGCCGTGTATGATTACTGATCAAACATTATGGTTATCAAGCATTCGCGCTTCTGAAGCACGGAAGTGCGTGGATTGAGCGAGCAAAGGTAGCGATTTTCACGTAAACTAAACCTTTGTGAGGTTTGTTTGTTGAAAGACAAAACCAACACAAGTGCAAGTTAATTATGCATTAAACACTTTCTTAAAACACTAGTGTTAATAAAGGCTGCTGGAAAAAATACTCAAAATTTATTTACAAAGCAAAAGGACCGATGTATAAAATAAACTATATATATTCCTTTTTATTCTTAAGTTCAGTTATTAAAATATCACTTGTGTAAATATAATTTCTTTAGCTATTAAATTCTCTGGTTTGACGTTTGGTATTAAATAAACTTTTATAAAATATTACTGTAATCATTAAGGTGCGCCATCTCTTGTGTGCTAGCTGTAGCAGAGCCAAGCGACACACATTGCCGAATAGACCCACAAATTAGGCTTTCTCGCTTTTCTCCCTCAATCTTTAATTAGCGCTACTTTCATAGGGGATTACTTATGGAGGAGTAGACGTACAAACGTCAAACAAGCAAACAAATGGTATGTTTTGAATGATGTAGATGAAATGCAGGCGTGCTGAGCAATGTGATGAACGAACTGTGAGCAACAATTGCAATTTGTCTCGAAATAATCAATATATCGATTTTGTGAAGCTCCTGGGATCAAAAAAAAATTACAAGATGCATGGATCGACGGCATTGAGGGGGAGGAGATTGAGTTAGGTTATTCGCACCAACCTTAGTTACAGTGCAGTGTCCCAGGATGCCACTGCGCCACTCATTATAGAGACAGAGTGAGCGAACGTAAAAACAGTCAAATCATTGTATTTGCCAATTAGCCATCCGCCCATGCTATACAATATTAAATTTGAAGGCCTTAAGGCATCTCAGGAAATGACCACAGAGTGATGAAATTGTCTTTTATGTGATAGTGATGCTAAATGGAAACTTTTCCATACACAGCCCATGAGGAATTGAAATGAGGAATTCACTACAGAAAAGAGATAAATGTGATCATTGTCATAACGTGATCGCATTCCTACCTTGATCGTAGTCGTAAGCTGGATAACGTGTTTTGATGGAAAATTAACGTAGAATCAATATTGTGAATCCAAATACTCCATTTCGGTGCGAAACTATACGTCGCTTCTATGCGAAATTGCGTGGTTTCGGTTAAATTATAGCAACAACGAAGTTACATTTAATAAAAAAAATAAACAACACCAGTGCTATATCATGAACTTTTTCCATGTTACCGGGATGGTGGATGCCACCGACTAAGGAGAAATAAATCTCTGCAAATAAAATAAAGTTAAATCGGATGTAAGCCATCAGCGAAATCATACGTTAGAAATAACGTAGTACGATAAGCTGCATTTTTTTCCATTAGTTTCGTTCAAGTGATTGACCCAGATTTGGAATTGGAATTGGCGCAACCCCACCATAACTGCCATACAAACACACACAGTAAGACACGTGATTTAAAATAAACACATATTTTAAACATACCTAGAAAACGTGTTTAGGCGCTTTAAGTTGAAAAACACGTAAAAGTTTTTTACAAGTAGGCTATCATTGGCCGAGAAGAAATCTTTCCGTTTGTAGCGTGGCAGACGTGAAATACGTTTAAAATAAACCACTATCGTTCAATTTGTATCACGTGCTTAAAACAGATCTAATGACAGACGTGTTTGAATAATGAATCAGTTCAATTTTTATTGCAACGTGTGTTCTCGAAAATAGTATTTTCTGAAATCGCTTGTGTTTATCATGTATTGTAAACGTAACAGTACCGTTTTATTTTACACACATACATGTGTTTTAAGCGTGTGATTCTAACATGTTGCAAACTGAACGCTAGCGGTTTATTTAAAGGTACATTCCTCCCAACGCCATTTTTCTCGATCCTCCACATCAAGTACGGCTCCAAAGAGCTATTTACTTACCGTTAGTCAATCCCTTGCTAAAAAAATCCGTTTTAAAATGTGGCGTCTGCGAGATTTTCTGTTGAATATTGGAATTAATTTAATATCATCCTGCAGTTATATGAGTCTTGGCTTACTTACAACAACCATGACGTTTCATCTGTATGTGTGCATGTACTAATTTTTAATCATTTGCTTATCATGAGATCAAAAATCTAAAAGACTAATGCGATAAAAATTAAAATTATTCATGCCAATAGATCGCCAAATAAATATTATAAGACACTAATTAAATAAGACACTAAATATTATAAGCCTAACAAATTATAAAATATGATGTTAAAATACGAAATCTTTCCGGTTTGTGACGACACAATTTTTGCGTTCATGTTGTTTTGTCTCCTAAGGCCAACTGAGATAGTAGCTGCGTTCCTCGCTGCGAGGATACTATTTCAGTTGACATGTATTACTACGCCAAGTATCGCGCAACAGTGAGATAGCAGCATGCGCTGGTGAAGATCTGCGCGTGGCTGTTATAAGGCAGGCGGAATGTGCCTTTAAAAGGTATTTCAAGTACCCAACACTATACGAACGCAATGTTTTGAAAGGATTCTTCTCAGTCCATGCTATTTGAGACCGCTTTTATGTGTTTTCAGCAAAAACTACTAAAGACTGTTTTTAGGCTAGTCTAAAATGTGTTTTTATTTCAAAACACACATTTTATACAGTGTCATAAAAGAACTTAATCGCGGTTTATTAATGCTTCTTATTTTGTTGACCACAATTTGCTCATTAAGTAGCACAAGTTAATGTTACGCTTTGGTCAGTCGATTAATTGGCAGCATGTTTTGATTGACGTTCAACACTTTACCAAAACTGCAAGTTGTTCGGCTGTGTTATATTTCACGTTTGGGTTTTTCATTTGAAATGGGTGGTGGGAGAAGGGGGAGGAGTGAAGCAAGTGGGGGGGGGGGGGGGGGGCGTGAAACTAAAAGGTGTCGCTGTGATTCATGAGGCGCGGACAAGGGCCGCCATTAGTGCGTTTGTCGGCGTTCAGCCATCCCTGCCATCCTTGGGTATCCCCTCCTGTCTAATGCAGCGTAGCTCGTTATTGACACTTGTTGCTGTAGAAAGGAGCTCCGCCTCGGGTTCAATGGCGGCGGGTTTGAGGTCAGAGTTGGCGTGTCAGACGGAATTAGGCCTAAGGTGAAAAGCAACACCTCCTGATGTCTTCTTTCGCAGGCGTGAGCTTGCTTTCGAACAAGGACTCAAATGGAGAGTCAAAACAGAATGGCCATTGTAAGCGGCTTGTCAAGGCACTGACTGAATTAAGACAAGAACTTCTTCTTGGCCAACATGTCTTCTTTTCAACCTACTGCTGGGAAACATGGCGCTCAATAGATGGACAATTCACTTGTTCCTGGCTTCACTTTGAACCTCAATACGTCAGACGTGTTGTCGGTAAACTTGAAGGGATTTAACCTGACATACTTATGCTGACATAGACTAATGGCCTTCGGGGGTATATGCTATATGCAGGGTATAATATACAAAAGTTTTTCAAAGATGTGGAGCATAGTCACTTTCAGCTATGTAGTCTTAATATAACATTTCTAGTCACACGCACGTTCCAAGCTTCCTACTGACAGAATTTTCCGCAGCCGTTATTTTTGCATTCACAAACCAGCACTCGTTTTGCTGAAACTGCGAAGCCTTTAACTTATGTTCCGTGCCATTCAAGTGTCACAATTTAAATATAAACTAAAAACTTGTTTCTTTAAATATACTGTTCGCAGTTCCTGAGTTTCATTCGTCAAAGTTTAACGTATAGCTCTAACATGTTAACGGCCACACAAGAAACTATTATAAATCAGTGTCAGATGCACTTCCTCTTGCACTCACTTGTATTGTTGCACTGCTTGCATTAACTCATACTGACTTGTATTGTTACGCTTGTTTACTGATATAAACATTTCATTCATTCATTCTGATATAAACATTGCTTAATGTTAGTTTAATGATGAGTGTTTGAGGTCGTGTATGCCCAGTCGTGGCTGTTCAATACATGACTTGAAAAAGTCCATAATTGCATTCGTAGTTGACATTCGACAAACAAACCCAGACTATTTTGTAGATAGCCGCTTTGCTTGACATCGCCTACACCACTACTAGTGTTGCTTTTACCTTTGTGGCAAGTGCTAAACTTTAGGGACCACTCATTATTGATGCAAGCGGTGGGGTGGATGAAATGAAAATGTGACCACCAAATTTTAGAGGAACCCCTCAAGACGCCCATTCAAGACGCTAAAAAAACTTTTTCCCTCACTCACGGTCCACTAACGTGACCCTCCCCCTCCCTCAAAAAAAAGGCAATCTTTTCTTATGCCTACTGAGACTGCTTGTAGATGATTTCCTGCACCCAAGTAACAATATTATTATCCACACTAACAAGTTTAAGGAAAACTTGCCTAATTTTTTACGAAAGGCAAGGTTGAATTTCAAATGTTCTAGAAAACATTAAAATATGTGTTCTAATTTAAATCATTTTTGTGCATCATACAAAAAGAAATGACGAACGCAGTTCCAAGTCCATTCTCGTGACACTGATGATAGTCACCATCTGAAGGGCAAGGCGCTTCGAAGCAAGAATTTTGTCGAAAATCTAATATGCAGTCTAGATTAAAACTGATAATTTTTAAATCTTGTAAGCACTTACATCGAGGGGGGTCCCCAGAAGGGAGAAGTTTTTAGAAATTTTGACTGCTGAAAGTGTCGTGTTTGAGGTTCCTCCAGTTTAGACTGTGGTTTACACAATTCCTTGACGGGGCCTAAAAAGGTATGACTTCTCCTTTCCTCCTCCGGCAATAAATACTGACTGGTCCTTTATAGTTTGAAGGAGAGCACATTGAACTCATCGTAGAAATGATAATTTATTGCCTCAAATTAAGATCGGTAAAATATAACAAATTTCCCAATTAGCATTAGAATTTCGGTGCATTGCCATCCACACTGTACAGGCCCAGAAGTTTGAATCCCAGAACCGTGAAGCTAACTGTGCCATGTTCGCTTTTGAAGCTGTTACATTCGATGATGGTGCACGATGCTTGCCAAACAACTCGGGAACGACTGATGGTTCATATGAAATTTCTTCAAGAAAGGGCCACATAGCCTATACTGAAAAACAAAACCTGCTTAAAGGGCCTCAAGTTGAGAATGGTTCAGACTTTCAAAGGAGTCACACTAACTGACTAAAACATTCGTTGAGTTAATCTCATCGAGTATTAGTTCAAAGACTGAATGAAATTGAACTTGGCTACTACTATACCAATGTAGCAATGTTTAAGAACGGTTGATGGATAAGTTGGTGGGATTACCTTGGCGAATATTTTGAGCAGGTTATATAATTCTTTTAACTGGTTGACCCGTTCTCAGGTTAATGACCTTTTTTCCGTTTTGGTTTTTGATATGATATCACTTCTTTTTTTCTATTTGATTGTGGTATTTTTTTTCCAGGGTTTTTGTGTGTAACAAGGCAGTCACAGTCGACAACTTGGTTACATGTTTGAAAACCGAGGACTGTGATCATATAATAATAATCGCAGGTATTTGAAACACCATACATTGTGTTTCAGGTAAAAACGGAAGGGTCCAAATCCACTTACGCCGCACGTAAAATTAAATCTTAAAAAAAAGCACCGTAAAAAAAACAAGAAGATTACAGGAAAGAAAAGTTAAAACAAACATTCCAGTCAATTCAGGAAGCATTTCAGGTCGTCCAAGTCGTCCAATCTAAAAAATCAAAACTGCATCTGCTTTTACAATTTCCGCTGATAGTGTGTTCCAGAGGTCGATAACCCTTTGGCAAAAACAGATTTTCTCATCCTCAAGATGAACGCTCTGCTTTCATGAGCTTATAACAGTGCCCTCTTGTATGGGGCATCATGGAAAGTTCAAACAGTGGCATTTCAATGGTAACCAAACCTCTCACAATTTTACAATTCAATATTAAATCAGCTCTCAAAGTACAGCTCTCAAGGGTAGGGACGCCAGCTAAAGATATATCAGCCGCAAAGAATAAGACTGGTTTCTCAGACCATGAAGGAGTTTGGTGAAACGATGTACAGACTCCTCGTGGTCAATATCCTAAAGTAGGTTTAGAGACCCTGGGAAGCATATTCAAGTAATGGCAGAAGATAGACCTTAAAGGCCCTCACAAGAACATTTAACGTTCCCAGAAATAAAGACATGTTTGATTACGTACAAGCGGTGAAGTGCATTTACAACAATACGGTTGCAATGCACAACATAATAGAGATCTGAGCTGAACCAAACTCCAAGACTCTTTAAAGGGGTCAGTAGAAATAAGTGGTTCATTTTCAAGATAGTAAATAGGAGGGTCTGCGATGTGGAAAGCCAAGCATTTATTTACAGACAAGGAAGTTGTCACATTAAAGACACGCCTTTCTAGAAATCAATTTCCAACTAAAGAGTACGGACTTCCATATTATCAAAGATAAGAGCATGACTCATAACATCATTGGCAAATTTATACTGGTCACAGATTTTGGTGCAGATAGATAGATTGTTGAGATAAATAACAAATACGAAGGGTCCAAGAGCTGAACTCTGAGGAACCCTGCTTATAACTTCCAAGGCATCAGAACTGATTTCATATGTAATAACATTTTGTCTTCCTTTGGAAATTCAGGCCTCAATCAACTTCAACAGCTGCCCCACGAACCTTGACTTTTTGAGCTGGCAAATGAGCTGTTGGCGAACAACCGATTAAAGAGCCTTTTAAAATGGAACAAAATATCAGTCATAGTCGTTCCTCCGGCATCACGAGTCTCAGACCAGATGTCCATGGCTGACAGAAGTTGCGGAATCGTGGACTGGCAGGAGGGAAGACTGGTCATTTCTAAGAAGATTGGCTTTAAAGGAGAAGTCAAGCATATGCGCATGTACGAATAACGGATTCCATAAATTTGCATGGGACGACCGTGAGAGAAATGGGACAGTAATTTAGGTCGGCACGATTTCCCTTCTTGTATATGGTAATCACCTGCATAGCGGAACAAACAAATTGTTAACATCACTTAAAGACATTAAAAGTATACAGCAAAGGTCTGGGAATGCCAAATCTGATGTGATGGGGAAAAAAAACGGAATACCCATCTGGACCAACTGCATGGCTAGTCCTGAGTAAGACTAAGGTTGATAAAATATTTAGTGGGGCGAACATTAGGGATCAGCATGGAGTTGGCAGGGCAAAGGGCATTATCAATCATCAAGAATCCCATTTGCGAAAGAAACCAAATTCAAACGATCAGGATTAGCACTAGCATTTGTGATACAGGATGTGTTAACTTCAAGTGATGGTAAAGATTTGGTATCATCTGCCGTTTTAGACTTATAAAATATGTAAAGACCACTGGTAGAGCCATTTAAGACAAAACTTTAGTCTCCACTGTAACATGGTGAAGTTTAATGGCAATTGAATAATCATGTTTAAAGCTGTTCATCGTTAAAACGGAAATTGTCGTAGTCAAGTGATTTATGGCTGTTGGTAATCAGAGATAGTCCGAGTTGTTTAGACGAATATGAGTTCTTATCTGAAAGAATGCCTGCAAGGTAAAACTCTTGTTCCTTCCAATGGGTGCCATTACCTTAAGTACATGATAGATCAAAAGATTGCTAACTTGAATGGTTTAGTACAATGTTGCCTTTTCAGTTTTTGACTTACTTGTGTAAAGTGTAATTTTCTTCCCTCCTGTTGGGTTTTTGTGGGGACAGCCACCCCCACACACACTCAATCCATGATGTATAACATTTTAAGTTTATGTATTTTACTACGTCTATTGTTCTATCACATTTACATTAATATTTCTATCATGATTATTTTATATATGTTAACAGTACCGTTTCATCTCGTATTTGCATGTGTACATTAATGTTATATTTTTAGCGTCATAATAAATGATAATATGCAATTAATGTCAGTTTCTCTGAACAGCCAATACAAAGTGTTGGATCCAGATATAATTGTGACTGATCCACAAAGGAGAGAGTAATAATACGCTTGTAACAATAGCATTAGATAGCAGTGTCTTGCACTGATAATTGTTAGTGAGGCTTGGATGACGCTATACTATTGTAAAGTTTGTTTACTCTCCACTTCCCTTGCCGACTCGTTTCTGGTAACATGTTCTGTGCTTAAAATGTTTATTATGACTAAACTCTAATTTCTGTTTACCATAACTGTCATCTATGTTTCCTTCTGTCCTGTATGTTTCACGGATTATACACGTTAGCCCTCACAAGCGGTAACAGAGCGTGGCTTCGACTGGAACAGGAGGAAAATGGATTTTCATCGAATTTGCCGGCCGGCTCCAAATGAAGACAGTTGAAAATGTGAATGAAACGACGCCATGGTGAAAATGTTTGGATCAACGCCTGAGAAAGCAAGGAGGAGATCACCATGGGAGTTTTCAAGTCATGGATAAGTATGCAAGAAATATTAAGGGCATTAAGGGTCAAAATAAGAGTAATTTTGCATCCCTCTCGTAAAGCAGCCGAATGCGGTAAATTTATTAACAGTAAGGGTCGACCTAGGATCTCTGTGTTAAACTTTCACCTTATATCTCCGTCAAAATTAAAAAAAATTTAAACCAAATTTGGAATCCAGCCTTGACTAGTCAAGGCCTGTCTACAGTCCAAAAATTGTGAAATTCAGTCCAGCCAAACCCGAGATTCAGAGAGGGGCCAAATAGACAACTTCTTGTTCTGCTTCTTGTTGTTGTTGTTGTTGTTGTTGTTCTGGGGATACTTTCGTCTGTCCTCTCTACAGGTCAAACTATTTGTCCTGTAAAGCTGGTTCTTAGCTCATTTTACAGGTATTGCTCCGTAGATGTGCCCTTTCCATAAGGCCTTTTCTAATTGGTCAAGTGGTTCAGGGGTTACGGAGCTCTAAACGACCAGATTGATTGTTTTACATTGTTTTAAACATTGTTATTATGCAACAATGCCATTTAGCAAACGCCAGCTGCAAGACATAGACTGAAGATTAAAGGATTTGTTTCTATTGTTAACACTTGTGATATCCAGGTTAGTAAGGGCCATAGCAATTTACCGAGCTTAAAGGCGGCGCAACAAAACAAACAACAAATTAATTATAAAGGTGTCACACATACCCCACCCCTCATCCACCACCACACCTATTTATTACAATTCTCAAAGTAACACGGATTAATAAATAAAAACGTATCGTTAAAAGTTAAAAGTAAGGGTCTAAAAGTCAAAACCTGTAAGGAACACGGACAAGCTTTGACTGTAAGGGTCTAGGTGTCAAATTTGGCCAGTAAGACACTCCTAAGCATTAGACCCTTACTACCCGGTGATCATGTTAATGACTTAGTAAGGAAAATTGGAAATTAGCCAACAGCGAAAATCATACACTAGAAGTAACGTAGTTCAGTAAGCCATCTTATGCACTTACGTTAAATCGAAGTGGCATGACCCGGATTCGAACCGGCTACCCAGTTCACTCCCAGCTCACTTGCATAGCACCTTAATCTCTCCGTTGCACTTCGATGAAACGTAAGTGCATAAAGGTGGCTTACTGAACTACGCTTACGCTTGTAGCAGGTTGTCTTGCGTGGAATCGCTGCCATGTTACCAAACCGAAACAAAATGTCAACCTAAAGCAAAGTAGGAAACCCACACCCCCACTATCATTGGATCATCTCATGGGTCTTTATAGGACGATCTCGGACAACTGTTCCTCAAAAACCGGGTAGTAAGGGTATAATGCTTAGCAGTGTCTTACTTGGCAAATTTGACACCTAGACCCTTACAGTCAAAGCTTGTCCGTGTTCCTTACAGGTTTTGACTTTTAGACCATTACTTTTAACTTTTAACGATACGTTTTTGTTTATTAATGTGGTTACTGGTCCACATTAAAAATACTACAGTGTAATGCAAGCAAATACGAACGTAGTATATATGCAAAAAGGGTGAAGTTTTAGCGAGAAAGTTTACCAAAAGTAAAATAAGTTAAGATGGCGTCACCTAGTTCGAATCCTAGTGGTATAATTCCAATGCTAAATGGGAATAATTATTATACGTGGCAAAATAAAGTTAAGGCCTACCTAATGCAAAAAGGACTCTGGGATCATGTGTTAGGGCGGTCACAAGAAAAAGATGCAGATAAAACATTGATAGATGCGCAAAGAGCATATGGTACTATAAGTCTATGCATAGCTCCAGGATGCATTAGAATTCCAGCTAGTAAAACAACGCCTAAAGAATTGTGGGATTTTATAAAAGAAAATTTCCAACCTTCAAACGTGTTAAGGTGTCTAGCGTTACATAGGAAGTTGTACTCCACTAGAAAAATGGCACGAGAAAGCATGCAAAGCTATCTGAATAAAATTAATAAATGCATAATAGTTACTAGAAATGCAGTTTTCCTTGAACGAGAATATAATTTCAGTATATCAAATTCACAGGAAGACGTGGATTTATTCTTCAAAAACTGGGACAAAGTCGAAAGTTTAGTAGAACGTAATGGCGTGGTGCCCTCGAATGAAGAAAAAAAAGAATTACAGGTGGAGCCACACGACAGCGAAAATGAGGGAGAGGAGACCGAAAATGTAAGGCCAACCAGCCCAGAAGTAGTCCTAAATCAGCCTAATGACGAAAGGAACGAAGATACAAGGATTGAGGAACCGAATTAATTAAGGTCATTAGTACCAAGCAAAGATGATTCAGTCAATCAAGAAGAAAGGGAACCCAGTACATCAAGGCCATCCACAACGGAGGTGCTGAGTGAAGAGTGACTAGAAGCATGACTAAGAATAAAGCAGCACTGAACACTGTTTCAGGGGGAAGTAATGGCAGTGACTCACAAGAAGCATTAGTAGCGAATTTACGTGAGTAGTTTGAAACAGGTGGTTCATGCGAAGAAATAATAAAAACTTTATACGGTGAAAGTGTGTTAAAAGAACTGAACCGAGATAAATGTTTCATTAATGTTTGTAATGATGATTCTGTTGACACAGCTTTTGCAATACTGGGCCCCCGCGCCAAAAATTCCACTGACTTTCAAAGAAGCAATGGAAAGTGAAGACGCCGACTAATGGTTTACTGCAATCAACGCTGAATATGGTAGTCTCATGTCAAATGGCACGTGGGAGATAGACGATCCGAAGCCAGGAGTGGCAGTCGTTGACTGCAGGTGGGTGTTTTGTGTCAAAATAAATATGATAGGAGGTATTGATCGTTATAAAGCACAACTGGTTGCAAAAGGTTATACTGAAAGGTACTTTGAATCGTATTTTGAATCTTACAGTCCTACAGCCGGACTGTCTACTATACGTCTGGTATTAAGTATTGCAATTCAGAAAGGCTGGTTTATTGACCAGTACGACATCACCACAGCTTTCTTAAATGGCCGACTAAATGAATTTGTGAGTATGCGCCTACCAGCAGGCTTCGTTATACCTGGGCAATTGTCGTCTTGTCAGAAGTATATATGAATTAAAGCAATCTGCCAGATGTTGATACGAGAGGTTTAACGAGATCATGTTACACAATGGAATGCAGCGTTGCTTATCAGATGCGCGCGTTTATTGGATAGAAGTTGACGGAGTTCTAGGAATCATAACTGTATACGTCGATGACTTGGCCTGCGCGTCACAAGATGCGCCCATGCGTGTACGTCTACGAAAAATCTTAGAAAGTGACCTAGAAATCAAGTATTTAGGTCCTATAAACTTTTTACTTGGTATCCAGTTTGAGCGGTATGAAGATGGGTCAGTGGGACTGCATCAGCAGACTTATATAGAAACAGTCTTGAAGAAATTTAATATGGAGACATTGTAAGCCTGTTAGTACACCTGTTGCGCCAGGAACACATTTAAAGAAGACTACTACTTTGACTCCCAAGGAAGACGAGGAAATGAAAATATTCCGTATCGTCAGTTAGTAGGATCTTTGTCTTACATTGCCTTAGCTACGAGACCCGACATTGCTTATGCAGTAAACGCCATCTCCATTCATTCAAAAAAACCAGGGCCAACTCACTGGACTGCAGCCAAAAGAATATTACGGTATCTGCTGGGGACGAAGAAATTAAGACTAATTTACCGAAGAAATACTGAGGGTTTCCGAGTCTACACGGACGCAAGTCATGCAGATGATCCAGACGACAGGAAATCAATTAGTGGTGTAGTGGTGACTTATGTAGGAAGCCCTGTACTTTGGCGTGCTGTAAAACAAAGAACTGTTTCACTTAGCACGTGCGAATCTGAATATCGTGCTTTATGCCTGGGAGCAAGAGAAATATTTTGGATGCGTAAACTGGTTCAAGAGATTGGGAAAGAAATTATTCAATTACCAGCAACTACAGTGTTTTGTGATTCGCAAGCAGCAATTCCACATGCTGACTCCCAAATAGGAAGGTCTCGTACAAACCATTTTGATATTAGCACGGCCGTGCTTATTAGAGTGCGTTTGCACACGAGAATTTCAGAAAATTGGACAGGAGGAGGAGGCGGCGGAGGCGGCGGAGCGGCTAACAATGTCAAAATGTTACAATGCTGCAACATGTAACAATAGGGTAACAATAGGCGAGGTGCACAATATCGGATTATAGCTCACTCGAACAAGATCAACGATGGTTGGGTGCCGGGGAAACTAACATTGTCGTTGTTTCAGTTAGCTAGCTCGTTGTGGAGAACCAAAATTAAATGGTCTTGATTTTTCCTTAAATCTTCAAGATATAAACCGTAGGGCCTCAAAATTTAAGACTTCGCACCCTCAAAATTGGGCGGCCTACATGACTTAGTGACTTATTTACTTTTTCAGTGCGGGCTTCGGGAAGACAGTTGAATTGTTTCTGCGATTGTTGCCACGATACTAAAACAATCCAGAATCAACTACTCATCGAGATGACGTATGCTAAATCCATAAATACGCAAATGTGTTGCCATCAAATAATAATCATGGGAGAAACCTTCGGCAGAACCTAATATAAGTATCCATTTCTAATGTTCCGTTTTTTCGGAAACAAAAATCGGTGGACAGTGCACACATCCAAATTGGAAGCGAAAAAAGCCAACAAATTAACTGAGCAAAAATTGACTTGATTTTCTCTCTCACAAAATGATAAATTATTAACTAAGCAAAAAACGGCTTCGCCGTTTAGAAAAAAAATATTAGCGCTCGTATCCCCATACTCACAGCCCTGAAGGTACACGAATAAAAACGGATTAGAGTTCACTCGAATGCAGCGAACTATAATTTGAACTCCAATTCGCAAAACGTAAACCTACAAACACACACAAAATACACGCCATAAACAGCAAAACACTACAAAATTGAAAGATAAAAATGCATACACTTAATGAACACAAATTATAGTTCAAATTATAGTTCGTTCTTCGAGTGAACTCTAATCCGTTTTTATTCGTGTAAGGACTGAGAGTATGGGGATATGAGCTCTAATGCTTTTTTTCTAAACGGTGAGGCCGTTTTTTGCTTAGTTAATAATTTATAATTTTGTGAGAGAGAAAATCAAGTAAGAAGATATTAAACTTGAACTAGCTGTACCCCGGGCGTAACATACACCGGTCTAGCCGGTTCCCGCATACCTGAGCGAAATACTGTATTGGGCAGTATGGAATGAAAAGGGTGGCGACTGCCCCCTGCTTCCTCCTCCGAACTCCCCTGCGGCCTACCCAGTTGTATGGTCTAATTTACCCCCATGCTCCCCTCTCCCCCCACCCCCGTAACTCCTTTTCCGTCCCACACCGCCTCCCCCATCCCCGACCCGAATTCCCGTATTGAGTGGTCTGAATATCCCCATCCCTGCTACCCCTCCATTTTAACCCATGGTGATTTGTTTTGTTATGGAAGAAAATGTCTTTTTTCAATGGAGGACGCTCAATTGCCCGTTTCTCCGTTCTGATACCAAACCCAATAAACCCAGCAACAGTTGTGCATGCAGTGATTGTTACTCAACCAACTTTGAAACTCTTCCAAGTCGGCTCTTAAGAGCTAGCTTTATTAATGTAATATGTCGATTGTTATAGGCCACAGATGTTTGTTTGACATTGTCGGACGCTCGCCCTCTTTCATTGCAGTGCATAATAATGATGAATTTGTTTGCCCAACCTAAGCATATTGTATATATAGATAGATATGTCTCCACTGAACAGAATTGGGCTGACGTCATGACCAAAGGCTTATGCACTGCACGCAATGCGTCGTTAACTCATTGTTTGGCTGTTTCAGATTTACCAATAGTTTGAATCAACTTCTTTGACCACAAGAGGTGTTGAATTCACGTGGGGGCTTGTTGGATCCAGATATGTGACTGATCCATAAAGGAGAGAGTAATAATACGCTTGTAACAATAGCATTAGATAGCAGCGTCTTGCACTGATAATTGTTTGTGAGGCTTGGATGACGCTATACTATTGTAAAGTTTGTTTACTCTCCACTTCCCTTGCCGACTCGTTTCTGGTAACATGTTCTGTACTTAAATGTTTATTATGACTAAACTCTAATTTCTGTTTTCCGTAACTGTCATCTATGTTTCCTTCTGTCCTGTACGTTTCACGGATTATACACGTTGGTCCTCACACAAAGCCATGAAAGATTTTCAGCAGATCATTTACTTTTGTAGTTTTTTCCAAGCAGCAAGTTTACAGTGCCACAGTTTGATAATGTTCTTTGGGGGTGTAACACCTCGGACTCCCCCCTCATGATTCACAGCAAAAGAGGAACACCAAACCAGGTGAGCAAGAACATCCGCAAAACTGTCAACAAAGCCTCCTCCATCTTTCAGAATTTAACCTTATCCTTGCAGTCAACCTCAGTAAAACTTGGGGCAGTTAAAAGTCAATCTTTGATTTGGAAGAATTTGATTTAAGCCTAGGTCTACTGGACGTAATATTCAGACAAAAATCTACAACACCATGTTCACTCATTGCAAGGTTAGGGCCAACATCGACTTCAAGAACAATTTAGTTTGGATTGTCAGCACATACAAGTTCAAGCATGTTGCTTCCCCTGCCCTGGTGGGTTTAGTACCTAGCTGACTGCATCCACTATAGATATGTCACGAATTTCTGCTGCTGCAAATTGGAAGCGCTGGTTTTACTCCGTCCACTGTTGATGGATTGAAAACACCCAAATAATACTTGGACCACTTACCAAATGTGAACTAATGATATCTGACATCAAAGTTAACCTAGCGTACCCATTAGGGATATAACAAAGAATGCAATTTGTTTTGGCTGAAAGAAGTAAAATACCAAATGATTCTACCGTCCCAGCTATGTGGGTCATCGACACATCAATAGCGGTCCAGTGAATGACACAGATGCCACCCACTCTAGTCTCCTTTTCTCTCCTGATGATGTCATATGGGTAACCACCTACAACCATAGCATCCGTGAAATCACACGTAACCCATGACAAATATCATCCTTGTCCTGTGAATGAAGGTTCCAAAAATCATGAATATTAGCAACACTATTGCATTGCATGCGTTCATAAAAGCACACTCGAGATGGCCATCGTTGGTCAATGCAGTATCAGAATAAAAACTATAGCTCCTTAGGTTTTGACTTGCTGCCTTTTGAAACGTACACGGGGTTTACCTGATTACGAAAAAAACTGCTGCACATTTCGGTTTGCAGAATTAATTTTGCCTTAAATGTACGATAGAGCCCATGGCGACTTAAGAAGGTTCGTTCGCTCAAGACGAATTCATCAATAGTTAAAGCTTTTTCCAAGACCAAGACCAAGTCCAAGACTTTTCTATCTTCATTTCTTTGGTTGTGACGGGACCTGGGAAAAATACCCAAAATTGATATTTGTGTGATAATCATTCACGAATGGATTCACATAAAAGCTAGCCTTATTCCCCCCCCCCCCCTCCCGGGGAGGAATTTTATACTACCTATGTCAATCGACTCTTGGGAAATCATACCTTCAGGCATGCCAACATAGTTGTCTTTCCTGACAACTATGCGGACGATCTTTGTACTTTGTTCATGACGAACAGTGCACATACATCCATACTGATGATGGTGAAACGACCAAATGGACGTTAAAGGAGGAACTAATTCAAACCACGAAGAGGCTGACACCAGAATAATTTTTCATTGTTTCCATAATGCAGAAAGACTACCTGATGATACGAGAAAAATTGTAATATCACCTGATCACTACTATATTGCAACCGAGTTAATGAATAAAAGTAAAAGTAAAATTTTTCAAAACAGTAACAATAATCATTTGTCATATAAACTGCAAAAAAAAATAAAATCATTAAGCAGCTAAGAGAAAAGAATTGGAACTTTCTGAAAAGTCTGCAAGACCCAAATGAAATTTATAATCATATTGAAAAAACTGTAACTGATATATGCAATACCAATCGTATATTTAAAAAACCAAATGTTGGTTGCCAAAAAAAAGGTCTTGAGAAATGAATGGATGAAAGATGAATTAATGCAGCAAATTAACAATAAAAATAACTCTGGAATAATATTTTTTTAAATACTACGTAACAAATGAGAAAATTGAAATGTATAAAAATGCCAAAGAAGAGGTTAAGAAAATATAATGAAGGCTAAACAAAACTTTTATTACTTCAAATTACACGAAAACGATGGTAAAAAAATACGGGAAAACATTAACCATCTAACTGGTAAATCTGCAACAAAGGCACATATTGATGATATAATCTAGACACACGCTAGTGTGTCGCCGCCAAGTAACAGTAAAAAATTGTTAAAAATTGATTGTTAATGATAAAAAAAGCGGCTCACTAGCATACATGTGTCTGTTAACTGTAAGCAACAGAAAGCATATTTTGGCATGTTGAGGATAAATCCCAATGCGACAGAAATGTTTCAAATTGTGGAAAATGTAAGGGGAAGGGTCAGAGATTAAGAAAAACTAAAATTTAAAGAATGAGTGTACACCAATCATAGAGAAAAAGATGCGTCAATAACGTTGTTTTTATGTTACTGTCTAGCTAGCTAGCTAATAAGATTTTTCCCATGTTAAATCCCATAGACCTTTTGCTCATGGCTAGCGCAAAATTGAGAAGGCCTACGTACCTGAATTTTTGCACACGGATGCTTAGTGATCTGAGGATGGTCCTTTTGTTGGTTTGGGGGTTGTAGGGGTCAGGACAAATGCGTGGGAGGGTTTTGAAATTCGCAACCGGCGAATTTAAATTTCGTTTCTTTTCCAAGTTGCAACCAAAGATTTTAAGCAACAATGGCTTGAACAATTAAGACTGGTCCTTAGATTTATTGTAAAAGCCTGGACGAACTAAAAACTGAACTGTAACGAAGGACAAAATAAAGAAACATTAACGTTGCCGTGGATTGCGTAAGAATAAAGGGATGCACGTTAGATGATGGTTACGCAACAATACCAGTATACACGAGCTAATGGGTTTTTTTGTTAATAACCCCCCCAAAAAATGCTTCGCGTTCTACTGTTTTAGTTACAGCGACCTTCGGGGGTTTCTGCATGACTAAATGTGAACGAAATCTTGAAATATTAAGGGGAAGTTCCAGGGATAAACAAAACAACTGAAGGGGATGCGCTGATTGAGTGAGCGAGGCGAACGAAATCAGCGATTGTTAGTCAGTGTGTGCAAAAATGG
This sequence comes from Lithobius niger, assembly GCA_023313725.1. Classification (NCBI taxonomy): domain Eukaryota; kingdom Metazoa; phylum Arthropoda; class Chilopoda; order Lithobiomorpha; family Lithobiidae; genus Lithobius; species Lithobius niger. Next base: position 12,978 of record JAHWFP010222624.1, on the reverse strand, counting down.
GATTGAAGCATCTTAAACAGACGGTGTAACCTTATGTACGTTCACAGTCCTATGAAAGTTGTGATATCCACCCAAAACCAAAACTGGTAGAAAAATCCGCCAAGTTTCAAAAAACGGTCGGCCTTTGAAGGTAGTGATATCATTCCACCAGGGAAAGGCCGCCAAGGTTAATCCTATTAGCCAAGTTAATCGCACCGAATAATACTTTGGACGTTAAATGACAACGTGAAGATTGCTACCGTTAGTAGCAATCTTCTAGTTTTCATTTAACTTGGCGGTCTTTCCCTGGTGGAATGATATCACTACCTTCAAAGGCCGACGGTTTTTGGAAACTTGGTGGGTTTTTCTACCTGTTTTGGTTTTGGGTGGATTTTAACTAACTTCAAAGACGATTTAAAAACAACTTGTGAAAATTTTGCTGCCTATTACGGAAAACAAATACCAAATTTAAAAAATATTCACAAAACTAAAATTCTTGAAGGCAATCGAACTAACTCAATTACAGGAAATCTGGCTTGAGTCTCACAAACGATGGGCATCTACGACGTTACCCAAAATGAACTTATGAGTATTATACATGAAATAAAAAATAAAAAAATAATGTGGATATGACGGATTTCTGATTGAATTTTTTAAAGAAACGATCGAGAATATACTTTTATGTTTATGGAAATTTTAATTAATAGCATTTTTAAAACTGAAATATAGCCAGAAAAACTAAAAATATCTAGTCATTAGGCTGGTATTTTAAAAAGGTGATAAAAAAACCAATTGATAACTCCAGACCTATTTCTTTGTTACCAGTCCTAAACAAAATTGTTGAAACATATTTTGCAAAGAGAATTCATAATTTTTTTTGATATTTAATATTTTAAATAATCAGCAATTCTGTTACAGAAAGGGCATTGGTGCAAGAGAAGCTTTGGTTCAGATAAATAATAACATTACTCGTGCCTTAAATGAAGGAAAACTACGTTGGTGCCAGAAAATGTACGACCTGACAAAAGCATTTGAAACCCTTGAAAAAGACATACGGTACTGTTAGGAAAAATTGCTAAAAGTGGAATGCGATGGAAAATGCTAAACATCTCGAAGAGTTATTTAACAGGAAGGAAATACTGCGTTAAAATTGCAGAAGAATTTAGTAGTTGGAAGGACATTTCTTATGGCGTACCGCAGGGGTCTCTATTAGGACCAATACTCTTTATAATCTACATAAACGACATTATGGATATTAACTGGAATACGACACTTACGTTTTACGCAGATGATATGTTCATGCTTTTCATTAATTTCGAACAGAAAGAAATAATTAAAAATTTACAAAGTGACTTTAATACCATGCGTCATTATTTGAATGAAAATAACCTTATTCTAAACAATGAGAAAACTTGCTTTTTACCAATCACAACTTCACATATGGAAACTTGCGACATGTCTATAACAACCTGTACGAAAATTTACGTAAACAATAGGGAGTGCAAATGCAAATTAATTAATCTACATATAGTATAATACGGCCTCTCCATTCCGTCGTACAATCAAGTACCCCACCCTGTAGTGCCATCTGTTGACGGGATTCGCATTCAAATTCGGGTTGGGACACTAGTCTTTTCCAACGTCTTCGAAGAGATGGTGCTGCTTACCAAACCTGCCATGTCGCCGTCTATTGACTACAAGTTCGGGTTATAACACTTTTTCCAAAGTCTTCGACGAGATGGCGCCACTTACCTGACCTGCCGCACCGTTTTTGGGATCGTTTTTTTTGGAATTGTTGTGGTGCCAAATGTACTTTAGGTTAGTTTGTTAGGTTAGTTTGTATTTTAGGTTAGTTTGTTAGGTTAGTTTGTAAGTAGTTAGTAAGTAGTTTTATTGTAGAGTGAGCGGATGGCTTGTAGGCCTTAAGGCTCAATAAAACAAATTCAATTCAATTCAATTCAGCAACAAAGTTTTAGTCGCGTAGACTGTGCCATTGTCGGCGTTTGAGCTAAAAAAAAAAAAAAAAAAAAAACCCGTGTCTACTAAACCAGAGAATTTTAAACCAAACAACGATTGGTTCTTAATTTCGAGGCCCCCAATGGGCGTCGAAATTGACAGCCTGATACGATGGAAAGGCGTATTTATTTCCTAAATGTTCACTTCCAGAAAGGAGTTGAATTGTTTTTAAGTGGGCGGCAACAATCGTTGCTTGCACCAATGTCGCAATGCACGGTAGGCCTACCGAGGTGAATTGTTTCAAAGGATTAACTTAAACATAGGGTTACTTGCTTATTGAATGCTGGATTTCTTAGGGCTTTTTTTTAGTCTTCAGTCAAATATACGCATGTGACTTTTCCGGGGCTGCACCAAAGGGGAAATATCACGGGCAGCGTTTTCGGGGGTTGGGAGAAGGTTCTAGGGCAAGTGTGTGTGCGGGCAATGCGCGCTACCGAAGTGAATTGTTGCAAAGGATTAACTTAAACATGCGATTACTTGCTTACTGAATGCTGGATTTCTCAGCGATAGCGGGGGGGGGGGGGAGATAAGGCTTAATGGCGCGTCGACAGCTTGGTCATTAGCGCCAACCTCAGTCACAGTGCAGTGGTCCGGGTTGCTACTGCACCACACATTACAGAGATAGGGTCTCAGCGATAGGGTTTTTTTTTTTAGCCTTCAGTCAAACACACGCCAGCAACTTTTCCGGGGCTGCACCAAAGGGGTAATGTCACGGGGCGAAGTTTTCGGGGAGGGGGAAGGCGGGCAAGCGTGTATGGGGGAGACGCGTACGCGAATCCAGGAGTGGGTCAGGAGTGTGGGGATTGGGGTTAAAGTCATTGTGGGGGAGAGGGCATGTGTGGGAGCCATTCACATGTTCGGTCTTCGATTTGATAAATTTTAAACCAAAGACCAAACACCTGAGGTGCCAGAGGAAGGAGGAGAGATATTCAGAACCCACACTATGGGGAAAGGGGATGCAACAAGATGTGGCAGGAGAAGGGGGAGCAGGGGTGTGTGGGTGGTGGGTAGGGAGGGGGGATGTGCAGCATAGGCACAACTAGTAAAGTATATAATGCTAGATATCTTGGTCTGGAATTAGATAAAAACTGGAAATTCTCAAAACATATTGCTAACGTTGTTTACCATATTAGAAGAATGTTACCAACTTTAAATAAACTAAATACAATTTTGGACATAAAAACAAGAAGATGATTTATGATGCATTAATCATGCCACAAATTAATTTCGAATTAGTAATTTACGGCACAACAACAAGTAGTCTATTGAATCAAATACAAAGAATATTAAATAAAGCTTTAAAAATTCTGTTTAAAACAGAGATTGTTTACAGTATAAAAGACATTCAAAACAACATGGAATCATGAATAAAGAACAAACTCGGACATGGAATTACTTCACTAAGTATTATTATTGTAACGAACACTAGAAGTGTAAGAATTGAAAATAATTGGCTTAAAGTACCACATTGGAGAAATTCGTATGGAAAGAGGGGCATGTCGTACCAAATACTGCTTCAGTTTAACAAATTACCAGGGGACCTTAGACGCCTAACCAACAAAAGTAGAATTAAACGAGAAATTAAAAAATGGCTACTAACTGATAAGTGATATTGTTTTGCGGAAAACAAACTAGTACTAATATGTATAGAATTTAATATATTTGTATAGTAAACTTTATTTAGTTATTTATTGTTGGAATTGTAAATATTTAAACTTGTAACCTTTGCTTACGCACACAAGTCCTCCTTTGGATTTCGTGCTTCATGTCTTTTGTAGTTCATGAATAGAGCAGATTATTATTATTATTATTATTATTATTATTATTAGTACTATTATTATATTTAAAATTTCAGAATTAAAAGACTACATAATTGCGACAAAGAACTACTATATAAATAAACATACAAATA
>JAHWFP010222623.1:0-12699 GCA_023313725.1 Lithobius niger | reverse complement strand
TATTGTGTCCGTGGCCTATCTTGAGTTCTCCGCAGAACGAACACAGATAATCGATTGTACGTTTTCAGTAGCAGAGTGCCTTGTTGATATCCAAGATGGTTACAAAAACAATGGCGGCCATCGATTAAAGCCACCGCATCCAGGAAGACGTAGCCGCTCACAAAATACTTGCAGAACTCAAGATACACCACGCACACAATAGTTTGATTTCATAAACCACTTGACTCAAGTAAAAACATGGAAAGCCTGTCTGTACCCGGATGCTACGCTGGAAACCCTCAACAAATGTCATCATGCTCGTGAAGGGAAATAAAGTTCTGATTGACTCACAGAGGTTAAAGGAACTAGAATCAGTAATCTCTGGCAACCCAGGGAGTGACCGTGTAATCTACTTTGCTATACCTCGTAATCTACTTTTATGCTACTCTCTGAACGAAGGTTTTACCGGAGTATAAAAGTGCACGCTTACTGCCCGTGGTTGTTCAATACAGCATGAAAATAGCGACGGTATTCACCGTGATCTGTTCATTTCACTGATTTGCGCTATGCCTTAGTTGACGCAGATGCGTCGGGATCAGAGTCTGAGAGACGTATGTATACCGGTGATGACGTCTCGATCATCTTATGAATAAATACGCCTTATATCTCCACGTGGCGACGTTTTGCAATCATTTTTTTTTTTACTGTTTCGCACTGAGTCGACAGAGCGAAAACAAGATCATTTTTAAATTTCAGGTGCTATAGGTGCTAGCTGGCGAGATGCGTCATTGAATTGCGCGGTAAACTAAGCCAAATAAGATAAATAAACTAAACTACAGTGCTGGAAGTGTTTAATTCACATTGAACCTGCTCGTTGCTATAGAGCAGTGACACAACGTAGTATTATTGTATATAACTCTATGCTGGAGCCTTAATGGGATAGCTGCAAGGGGCACTGCAGAGAGAAACAAAAGGGCGTCATACTGAAGCCTATGCTGTGAAGAGTGATTTCTTAGACCTAAAACGCGCGATTTTTGTTGTTGGAGAAAACAACGTCATTTTAAGCCTATAAGAAATCCGCTCTTCCGTTGTTTTTCCCTCCATTTTTATGTAGTGCACCTTGTAGTTATGCCCTCCAAAACCCATACTGGTGCCAATATGGCGGCAAATATCACTGCTCAATAGCACAGTAACCGATCCTGACCACTACCCTGGCTGATTAGGCACTGAATGGAACTTGCAGTTCGATTAGTGTGTATACGAAAACTTAAACTAAACTTCTGTTCGTTACATTTCAAATGATCTATGCTTGTGTAATTTGCATCGAGTTAGCTAAGTAAAACCAAGCTGCACTCATGGTGGAAATGTTTGACCTCTGTTAAGAGGCTTCGTGTCATGACGTCACGACAAACTCTCAAATTCGTTACAACACAATGCTGGCGTACCGATCGTTAATCGAAGAACAACGAACCCGTATTGATTCATGGGTTATGTTTTAAATAGTTCAAAATCTACTATACTTGCCATATTTCACAGTGGATTCGTATCAATGGCTAACATAAGGAAACAAACCCGTCCCGTACTTCCTATGGTATCTGATCCCGACCATTTCTTAGTACAGAAATTCCAGGAATATGTAGCTGCCTAATTTCGGGGATTTTCGGGATTGAAAATGTGCTAAATTCGTTGTAAAATTAATTTTTAATCCGTGAATTTTAATGTTACGCAAAGTAAAATTATAAATTGTGTATTAACTAGTGACAAAGATAAACAACTATGCTTCTCTTTCCATTTCCTCTCGTTTAGACTCTTATCTTCCTACCAATAACAGCCTCTAACTTCTACGCTGCAGTATGGGAACAAAAAATGTCCTCACTGACCTTTCAACACAACCAAAGAAAATGGCGAGGTTTTGTGTTCTGAATTCGTCTTTTGCTTACTTAGCCTCAGAAAGAGAAGTAAAGCTACCATTATACGTATACTACAAACACACACGAAAAATTAATTTGTATTTACCGTAGTTGTTTATTTCTCTTCTTTTCGCTTCATTGTTCATTGCCTAACTGTATGGTTGGTTCTTTACCGCCCGCCTAAATAGTTCTCACACATATCATTGCCTCCCTCTTCCCTGACCGCTGCTAGCCGTAGCTCTGGTTTAATATAACGTAAAGGAAGACCGGATGTGAAGGAAAGGGCACGTAAAGGGCAGTGGTCACCCCAACACTAGTATAGTTCCACTAAACAAATTACAAAATCAGCATCCTCACCAGATACAGGAGTGATACGAAGACTATGACTAGCATACAGGAAATAATCGTCCGTAAACTGTCAAGGAGTGGAGTAAGCATCACTCCATTGATGTTTAGGACTATTTCCTATACTTGTGTACATCTTCTACCATGGCTTTTCTTTTTAGTTGATCGTAGGTACACAAGTCGCCGCAGTAATTGCATTACAGAATGTGGAGCGTATCACAACTGGATAAAACAAAAATACCAAACTCACAAAATTCCCATTGATTTAAACTATTAAAAAAAAGTTGGTCACTTCAGCAAACACTGGATGTACAGGGGGAGTCAAAAGTGTCGACCCTGTGGATTTGGCAGCCGCATGATTTGGTTTAGCCATCAAACAACCCTCGATCGTTGGTCGCCGCGCAGGGAACTGCATGTATTAAGATCATCAAGAGGTGCCCCCTCACACCCCCCCCCCCACTTACATAAATTTTCCATTTCAGGATCTTTTAAGAATAGGGCATTGGTCCCAATTTGAAATTTGTACTGGCTGTGTATTCATTGTGAACGTAGAAAACAGCATGTAGCTAAATCGGTTAACAATAGCACGAGCTATGACCAAAACACATTAGTGCAAATGTTGGCTTCACAGCACCACCCTGAGCGGCTGTGTGAATCGGTTTACTGCATGTAATAATTTCAGTATGAAATGTGAATTGTGAAAACCGTTTGTCTCTATCTGGTACTACAGGGTAGGGTGGTCATAAAGTCTTTACCTGATTAAAAAAATTTATTAAACACGACCTATGGTAGGTACAAACATACGGTTTTCTGCAAAGCGAAGATCAACTCATAAAGTTTTTTCCCCACTAGTAGGAGACTTAACATGTACTCCGTTTGTGGCCTGGAGCACGTCAAGGCAATATTCAATTTCCCTCCATGTATTGGGCGAACATCACTTCAGTTACTGTCGCTATAACAACTGTTATCCTATCCATCAGTGTTTTAATGTTAGCAACGAGAGTTTTGTACATACTGACACAAGAAAATGTCAAGAGGGGTAATAATCGGGGATCTGGGTGGCCATGCTGTCAGACCATCCCTCCCAAATCCATCAGCCGGGGAAGGTTTCATAGAGGAATCCGCGAACTTGTAATGCCCAGTGAGGCAGCGCACCATCTTGTTGAAACAATCCATGGCTAACATTGTTCCAACAGTGGTGCAACAAAGAGCTCCAGAAGAGCAAGGTACACGTCTTTCTCGACTGCAGGCTCCATAAATTGGTTATCTTTTTTGCGAAACAACAGCATAAGTTAGATTTCTCCTGCAATGACCCCATTTTTTTTTTTGGGGGGGGGGGGATTGCAGCACCATCCTGACCTAGAGTCGATTGTAGCGTCCACCGAACCTAGTGGAAAAAAAAAAACTTTATGAGTTAAGCTTCGTTTTGTCGAAAACCGTATGTTTGTATCTAGCATAGTTTTTGTTTAATAAATTTTTGTAATCAGGTAAAGACTTTATGACCACCTTGTATTTCGGAGTTGGAAAAGGGCGACGCATAGACAAAGTAGTTGCTACAATTCGGCTGTACAGAAGACTAAAAGGTAGGTGCAAAAATTCGTGTAAAACTGGAATTTTATGAGCAATTCCTAAATAATGAGCTGATTTTTACAATAATTTGTATCCAATTACGGGTGTGGGAGTGATGGGGGGAACGGGAATAAGTCAGAAGTATAAAATAATGGTTTTAGTCCTTTAATAATAAATTTTGGACTCGAAAACTAGAAAAGATAAACTATTCCAAGCATGCCAAATAATTTTTTCCTAGGTTATGAGGTGATGAGAATATCACAAATGAAAAGAATGACGTCATGTAATTGCCATTGGCTGAACTAGTAATTCTCTTCATCGCAAGGGGTGAGGGACGGGGAATTAAGGCTTAGTGGTACGTCAACAGCTCGGTCATGGATGTTCGCGTGCACCCAAAAAATGTTTTATTTAATATCAAATCGTAATATTGAGGATAGGTTGGTCATAGACCTCCTAATCACAGTCCGAAAAGGAAAAAGAAATCTTTTTACATTTTTTAGAGGTGCCCACCTGGCCCTAAAGTTTAACATTACAAGTCAATGAGAAAATCGCTAATCCCGCATTAATTATTTTTGACTATTTCAAAATACAGCTTTTTTTTACATTATCTCATTTGGCATTCTCAAAGATGACTAAAAGAAGCCAAATTAAATTTAAAAAAAACCATTTTGTCCATGAACTTGATTTTAATTTATGGCGTAAAATCGGCAAAAAGCTTTTTTTCCACCATTTTGTCGCAGATAATTCGCATTGTATTCTGGAAGCATTTTTTTGTTTTGTTTTTGGCTTCATTTTGTGATTTGAGAGAACAAAATCAGTTACTGTAAAAAAAGCTCCGCTAGTCAAAAAACCTTTTTTGGAATTAGCGATTTTTCACATTGACTTTTCATGTTCGCGTTAAACTTTAGGCCCAAGTGGTCACCTCTACAGAATTTGTTGGGATTTTTTTCCTTTTGGGGTAATGATTAGGAGGGATAGTGACAAGGGTCTACAGGGAATACTGTTAATATTCGGATTTTTCCCCTACATGCTAAGTATTATCAAGTTCGGATATGGAAGGGTAGGCCTCCTTGGCAACGTACTGCAGGGGCTTCGGAGAGCATTGCGGGTGAGGGGGGGGGGAAAGAACTGCAAGCTAGGGTATTTTTAAGAAAGCTGCTGAATTTGCAACCGAGAGATGGAATAGAATTTTCACAGGCATTCATTTCACATTTAAAAAAAAAAATTGTTAGCAAGGGCCTCCTGTAGTGTAGGGAAGGGCGTTTCCGGAGCAGAGCCTTGCGTTCTAAATAAATCAGCGCGAATTTGAAATGTTTTCCTGAAACTTAGAGAGGCAATTTTCACACGAATTCTTTATAATTTTGTTTAATGTTTCCTTGAAACAATAGCGGACTGGAGTTGGAACGGGGAGGGGGGTCCGGAGTGGAGTCCTGCAATATAGAGTATTTAAAGAAAATCAGTGAAAATTTCAAACGTTTTCCCGCAACTTATAGAGATGTGATTTTCATGCGAATTCATTTCAAATTTGAAAAATAAAAATTTTAAACAGGGGGGGCCTCTTGTAGTAACGGGCTCCCGGGGATCCCGGGGTTTTTCTGCGGGCTAATCCGAAACTGATTATAGTTGCAGTACGTATTCGACACCGTACTAGATGACGTTACACCCGAATTATAGGGATTTAGGCCTGTTATTGCATTCAATTAGGCCTATTTTTCGATTACTTAATCTACCATGGGATATTCACTAAGCAAGGTAGTTCGAAAGCTAAAACTAGGTCATTTATGAACAGTCAAATCCCTGGCGCCATCTAGATTCGAGCTGATGAACTAGTGATTTCAACCCTAGCGTGTTTCTCCTTTCCAAACCTTCTTAACCTATATCCAAGCCCTGGCGTCGATTTCTGGTTCGGTTAGGGCTTTCGTCTCATGATTTGCTATTAAAAGGAAATCATGGATAGTAGTTCGCTTTCAATCGACATCGTGAAATGTATAGCACAAATGTGTCTGTTGTTGGCCATGTTCTCTAACTTTTAATTGTTATAAAGTCTGATTTTTTTGGTCGACAGATGTGCACAACACGTAATGATGTTGCAAAAGTGGAGGCAGGTGTTTCCCGGCCAGCAAGTAGCTTGGCGATATTGTGTAGCAGCCTTCAATAGTACGCAAGCCAATCCTGCGTCAAATACTACTGAAGATCCGGAATTAGTCAATGCCAAATCGTATGATGAAGTACCAGGAAGGAAGGGGCCACTTGGGATGCTCATCGCAATGAAGGAATTCCTACCATTTGTGGGTATGTACTGCAATTTAATTCAAACAGATTTCATGTAAAAATCTTTATAATAATATCGGAGACCGGCTAAAAGGAAAGGGAAAAGGAAGGCTAAAGGAAAACCACTTCTTCCCTCCTCGCGCCCGCATTGAAAATGATCCCTCCCACTCTACGTCCAGCCAAAAAGGAGCCAAGCATGAGTCGTCGATCAATCTGACAAGTCTTTGGGAAGAGTGCCGGGAAAATGTCCCGAGAAATGTGTCCCTGGAAATGTGACCGGCCCCGTGCTTCCTCTAGGAAATTATATTACCGCTTGGAGTTTACTTAGCCTGTGAAAGTACAAATAACAACAGGTTAATTGCAGCTTTGTTTCTTACATATAATTTATTCAACGTTCAGAGTGCATGTGCAATAAGCATATTTTTTGGACGTTTTTCAATTGGATTGGACATAGTTAAGGAAACAACAGAAAACTCTTCTCGGCTTTGTTTGTTAAATATCGGGTAGAGTAGAGGACTTTCTCAGAAAATAAATTGTTACAGGTTTTGAACTTTGGTTTAACGCTTTTGCACGTCAATTTGACACTATTGAACTTCAATTTAACGTTAGTGGATTTCAAATTAACACTCTTAGCTTTGGATTTAACACACTTGCACTAAAAATTAATGCAATGAATCAAACTCTTCGCATTATTTAATGTTTTATTATTAAACAAAATTACGAAATTATGAAAAGTTAAGCAACAAAATTTCAAGATTATAAAATATTTGAATCTACAAATTATAAGTGGAAAAATTAATGAAAAAATACAATTATGCATTTACTTGCATAATAAAAATTTCAATAGAATTCACAATTACGTAAACCATTAATCGAGTTGGGACATCACTGTTTGAAATTTATCGGCCACCAAATGCAATATTGCTCATTCAAATTCAAATTTGTCTCAGCAATGTATTATTACTTCCGTTCATTTAAAATACAATGCCATAACTAGCCTCCAGTAACACAAGGTCGTAACGAATGTAACCTACCTACTCTAGGTTTTGTTAAAATACTTTAATAGTGGGATTTTAATGGTTTACATAATTGTGAATTCCATTAAAATTATTATTATCCTCAGTAAATGCATAGTTGTATTTTTCATAATTTGTTTTGTTTTTATCATTATAATTTTGTAGGCTCTAATATTTTATAATTTTGTAATTTTGTTTCGTAACTTTTTATAATTTCGTAATTTTGTTTAACCATTAAAACATTAAATAGTTCCAAGAGTTTGTTTCAATGCTTTAATTTCAAGTGCGTAAGTGTTAAATGGCCAAGAGCAAGTGTGTTAAATACAAAGCCGGGAGTGTTAATTTGAAATCTATTTCTAATGCCGAGCTACATTGACACCGACAGCAGCAGATATGACACAAAAATTTTAGCTTTTACTTTTAAAGCTTTTTCAACGTTAAAAAACTTATAAAATGTCTATGAGAAAGTCCACATAATGATTTTAAATCTAAACAGATCACCAGCTCCATAGAAACAAAATTATTACTACTATGTTATCTGTAAGGTGCACTAGCCAGAGAGACGCAACAATATTTTCTTCTGGCTAAAACTCCAGTTTAAATTTGCTCAAGAAGAGCGTAAGCCAATCTTGTGTAGCCAAGCAGCAAATATAACACCAAAATTTTAGCTTTTACTTAGAAAGGCTTTTTCAATCTTAAAAAAACGAAAAAAATGTAAATGAGAAAGTGCGTATGAATGATTTTAAATCTAAGCAGATCACAAGATCTAAAGAGACAAAATTATTACTACTATGCTATCTGTAAGGTGCACTAGCCAGAGAGATGCATTAATATTTTCTTCTGGCTAAAACTTCAATTAAAGTTTGCTCAAGAAAAGCATAAGCCAATCTTACGTAATTCGAGAGGATGATTATAATTTAATGCTTCATTTCCTAATTTTAAAATATTGGGGATTCTAGCTTCTTTTCTAAGTTGCGTCAGTATTTTTGTGCAACACTATTGCATTCAGCAAATCCGGTAGCTATCTCGTTTTCTGCTGGTGTACGGTATACTGCCAATGAATATTGTACAACCAGAAAATACCATGTCAAGAAAATTACTGAAAAACATTTTTGGGATTTATTTCACTGTTAAAAGTTTCCATAAAATTACGGAGCAAAGAACTTGGAAATGTTTATCTAGTCAATTTAACCACAATATACGAATAGTATTGGAGATGCAAGCATGTGATTCAATATGTGATGATAAAGTATTTGTGCTCAAGCCCAACAGGTACTCCTCGTTCAGATAAATTTTGGGCTTGGAAATATACTAGAAATAAATTTGCAATATTCAACTTAGTGTGCTGGATAATTTAAATTATGTCCTATCAAGTCAAGGATATAATAGGAAAATGCGGATCACTTTGTTACACAATATTTATTCACACACACTCTAAAAAAAAAACAGCTTTAATATTAAAAATGCTGCAAGCTTTTTTTAGCAAAATAAACTGTACGACTTATCAGTGGTGAACGGTGGTCTACTTCTTTTAGTGTTAGAGGTCAACTCTTTCCGAACGGTGTTTAGGCTCGATCACATCGCTAACAATTCTCTCTAATCGTAGGTTACGCTGTAAAGCATAATAGGCGTAGTTTTCTAATACAATAAAATAATTACCAGTGGAGATCGCAGACGCTCATATGGCAAATACCTAACCAAGGGAAAAAAAATATTATCAGCACTAGACCCCAAATAGCACGTAGGAAAAGAAACAGTAGGGACTTGAAAGCACTCGCTAGGTCATCTAACTGCTGTTAAATGGGCACTTTCAAGTCCCTTTTTTATTTGGGAAAAACTAGGTTTAAGTGTGCAACACCATCCACACAGGTTTGCCCCTCTAGTTGAACTCAGTGTAAATAATAAATAAAAACGGTCCGTTAAATGTTTGAGTAAGGGTCTAAAAGTCAAAACCTAGAAGGAACACGGACAAGCTTTGATAGTCAGGGTTTAGGTGTACAATTTTGTCAGTAAGAGGCTGGTAAGCATTAGATCCTGACTACCCGGTGGTTAGCTTAGTTTTAGTCTATTCGGACAGAACATGTGTATGAACGGTTGAAGCAGGTTTCTTTGTTCTTAGAATATTGCTATGGAAATTTAAGAGCACAATTTTCTTGTGAAGTTTGGTATTTTGCCTTTTGCTGCTTTATTATATTTCGTAGATTTATGACAGAGGATAACCAAATTAATGCTCTGTGCTGCGAATAAATGCTGTCTTGTTACTAAATCGAAAAATAATTTTCAACATAAAGCAAAGCAGGAAACGTATACCATACTGCCACTGGATCATCACATGGGTCTTTGTAGGAGGATTTACAGTTTTTCGTCAAAGTGTATTTATTGCTGGCCACCGGGTAGTAAGGGCTAATGCTTACCAGCCTATTACTGACAAAATTGTACACCTAAACCCTGACTGTCAAAGCTTGTCCATGTTCCTTCTAGGTTTTGACTTTTAGGTTTTGACCCTTACTCTAAACATTTAACGTTCCGTTTTTATTTATTAATTCGTGTTACTTTTGTAATTACGGAAACACAGTTAAGTTGTCGGTCAAAGTTGAGAGTTTAACACAGAGACCCTAGACTGACCCTTACTAAGCAGCCGGTGTCAATAATAGCTACAAATCCTTTAATCTTCACTCTACGTCTTGCAGCTGGCGTTTGCTAATTGGCATTGTTGCATAGTAACAATGATTAAAACAGTGTAAAACAATCAATCTGGTCGTTTAGAGCTCCGCAACCCTTGAACCACTTGACCAATTAGAAAAGAGCCTTATGAAAAGGCACATCTACAGAGCAATACCTATGGAATGAGCTAAGAACCAGTTTTATATGACAAATGGTTTGCCCTGTAGAGAGGACAGACGAAAGTATCCCCAGAACAACAACAACAACCACAACAACAAGAATCAGAATAAGAAGTTGTCTATTTGGCCTACACCCCCCACCCCCTGTCTGTATCTCTGGTTTGCCTCGACCGAATTTCAATATTTTTGGACTGCAGATAGGCTTTGACTAGTCAAGGCTAAATTCCAAATTTGGTTAAAAGCTGTTTACTTTTGACGACGTTTAACTCTCAACTTTGAGAGCTTATAACTTCGTCAAAAGTAAACATCTTTAAACCAAATTTGGAGTCTAGCCTTGACCACAGGCGCTCCTAGGTCGACCTTTACTAACTCTGGCTATGTTAATAAGACATAGCAAAACTGCATCATCATGGAATAGCTGTTTGCCTAAACTTTATGAACAAAAACTGAATATTTCTTTTCTTTCCAGGTAAATTTGGTCCGGGTAAACCGATTAGCATTCCCGAAGTCCATTATGATCTTTACCGTGAATTTGGACACATTCTTCGTCTAGACGTTCCTGGTACTAAATATGGTTTTGTGTTCCTAAGCGACCCCAATGATATTCAGAAGGTATTTTCACGGGAAGGTCGTTATCCGTATCGACAGTTGCTACCTACCTTGGGCCAATATCGCCAAACCCGTCCGGACCTGTATCCAAACACAGGTCTTCTTTCCGAGTAAGTGTAATCAGGCATTTTCGAGGTTTTCTGCTGGTAAAAGCCGTTTGAACGAAAAAAAGTGCTGTACAAAAATGTAGAAGTTGAATTAAAAAATTTCGTATTTCTGTTGGAGAGACTGCTATTGACACAATCGCTGCACAACCGTGCAGAGGTCGCATTAGAAATGTACGTATTTCGTCTGGATTGACTGATTGCCTCACTGTCAGTTAGCATGCATTGGAATCCATACTGTAAAACAATCGATGATAATTAGAGGCTAGTTGCAATCTTACCCAATATTAATTTAATACCTAAAAATTACTTTGCTAAAAGTGTCCGACCTGCTTATACTGTAAATACGGGTTGAGAGTTCGAATCCAAGGAGGTACACGAAACAAATATTAACAAAACTTCGACGTTACGAGTCAATTCTGGCTCATTATCAAGTCACAATGGAGAATGAAGAATTTTTCTGCAGAGAAATCATAAAAATAACAAGCAAGAAATAGAAAAAAACATCCTAAATTCCAGCCAAACTTGGAAGGATGAAAACCTACGAGAGTAACGGCATACGAGATTTAACAGATAACAAACTGATTTCAATTTGTGCTAGTTTTGCTGCGCACACCGTTTGATGAAAAATAACGAAGTGGGAGAGCAAGCAAATTAGACCGACACAACTCTTAAAGCTGGGGAACTTTGGGCTTAAGTTAGGGTTAGAAAAGTAGGCTTGTTTAGGTTGGGGGAACGTTTAGGGTAAAGGGGGTCTAACCAACATTAAGCCTGCTAAAGGCCTAACTACCAAAAATCCTCCTAACCAAGAGACCTAGCAGGAGTCGAAAGGAACCAGACAGTTTGCTGGGCCGAAGGCTGACTGATTTTGCATGCTGGTCCCGTTGCTCAAATACGGTTTGGTCACCCCTGACAACCGCGAAGTAACAAAGGAGTATTATGGGACATGGAAGTTTCTAGAATGTTCTAGAGGCAGGAAACGGAAAAGAAATTACAATAAATAGGTAATGGCTACCTGTGTAAGATTAGACACATAAGACTAAGATTGTCCATTGGCCCCAGCAAACATGCAAGAAAACAAGATTTACGACACCGTTGTCCCTCCCTCGAATTTAGGCTTTGTTTTTATTTTTTTTTTAAATATCTGTGATGTTACCCTCGTTGGTTTGCATCCTCGCAGTTTCGTCTGGAATTTATGTTTTCTGTTTGTCGCTTGTTATTGTTATGACTCCTCTCCGAGAAAATTCTTAATTTTCCATTGTGACTATCGATAATTAGTCAAAATTGGCTCGATACTTCGCGGTTTGGTTAACGGTTTATTTTTCGCACCGTCTTGAATTGAAACATTCAACTTACATTCCGGTGCTGTGCTAATGTATAAACACAGGGGCGTAACGATATCTGAAACAAAACTGTATACCCCAAACGACGAGTTTCATAAATGATTATTTCTCAAAATAATAATAATAAATAAAAAAACAATAAGTCGTTAAATTATTTTTAAAAGGCAACATTCTACTATTGATGGTATGTGTGGTACCATACTGGCTTTGGAATGATTATGTAAAAAAAAACAAAAAAAAAAACAGATGCTTTAAACAGATGCTTTAAATTATGTAACAACTTGGTCTGGTAATTGGCAGTTGCCTTTAAATTTTAATATTTGTGAAATCTTTCACCTAGGAAAAAAAACAACCGTCACTATGTTTATTCTGCAAATAACGCAAAGTTTACTGATAAACCACAAATTAAGGATCTTGGAGTGTGGCTTGACCAAAACCTTAAATCGACTTTGCACTGCAATAAGGTCGTGGCAACTTCTAGCATCCGTGCCTTTCTGATCCGACGCTGTTTTGTCTCGGGTGACCAACAAACGATGGCATGGGCATTTTGGGTTTTTGCGAGGCCTATCTTGGAGTATGCTTGCCAGGTGTGGTCGCCCCACCTAATAAAAGACATTAAACATGTTGAGTCGGTCCAGAGATCATTTACCAAGAGGATACCTGGTTTGCGTGATTTGCCATACGAAGAGCGCCTCAGGCGAATTAATCTT
>JAHWFP010222621.1:0-29979 GCA_023313725.1 Lithobius niger | reverse complement strand
GTTTCATTCGTTCACGAATTAAGTTCTCCAGCTCTTACATCCCCTAATGCTAGGGAAATCACTTCAACTACAATAACAAGTGAAATGGCGACATCTCCCTCGGTGTATGTAGCATCATCAATGACATCTAATAAAGAACAGCTTGGGACATCATCATTTGAAGAGGTAGTACCATTAGCACCATCATCGGTAATCACAGACACAAGTGCACCTGAATCAAACAGCTTAAATGCATCTCATGCTACAAAAATTATATCACCAAGCTCATATTATAGTTATTATTCATCTGCCATTCAGGTACAATCTTCACTGGTCAGTGTTCATAATCTCACAGAGTCATTATCTCAAAGCAACAACTTTCAGACTATATTACAAACAAGTCTCTCAAAAAACCAAAACACATCTGATTTCACATTCTCAACTGCCTTAACATTTTCCCATGATTCATCTGCTTTATTGGAGCCATCATCTCCAGTAGGAATTCATCAACCCATAATGGCTTCTTCATCTGACTATTCCTCATACGTATCATCAACCACTGTTTCATTCGTTCACCAATCAAGCTCTCCAGCTATTACATCCCCTAATGCTAGGGAAATCACTTCAACTGCAATAACAAGTGAAATGATGACACCTCCCTCACTTTATGCTGCATCATCAATGACATCTGAGAAAGGACGGCTTGGGACATCGTTATTTGAAGAGGTAATACTATTATCAACAGCACCCGTAATCACAACCACAAGTGCACCTGAATCAAACAGCTTAAATGTATCTAATGCCACCAAAATTATATCACCCAGCTCATCTCGTTATTATTCATCTGTCATATGGGTACAATCTTCACTAGTCAGTATTCATAATATCACGGAGTTGTTTTTATCTAAAAGCAATAACTTCCAGACAATGTTACTACCAAGTATATTATTACTAAGCCAAAGTGATGGGGTAAAATATCAAACCTTGACTGAACGTATTCATCCATCAAAAACGCGTGGAAATAGTCAACATTCAATAACAGGAATAATGCTTACTTCACTTCTAATATACACTGCTTCATCTACAGGCATTGAACAACTTATGCCAGAATCTTCACTATTTAAGGATGCAAAGGCGCTAGAACCCATTCTTCCATCTGGCATTTTTCCTTCATCTAATAAATGGCAAAATGTATCACCAACCAGAACTTCTTTAAGTTATCACTTTCATGAATCAATAGCATCATCTCACTCTCATAGCGAAATTATTCAGCCATCACTCACTAGTATCACATCCTTTTCAATGTACACAGTTTCTTTGCTAGCAGAATCCAGGGAACTGCCTAATTATGCACCACTAACTGATGTAATAACTTCAGAAACATCACCTGTTATCATCATCAGTGTACATTCATTGGAAATCCATAACCCTAGCAGCAGCAGCAGCAGCATAAATTCATCTAGAATTTTTTCTTCATATCACTCATATATCACAATGATGGCATCATCACTGGTAAGCTCTTCTCTGCCCTCCATGTCAGCATCGTATAATAGTAAACATCAAACTGTATCTCCTAGCAGCAATTCTTTCATTCAAGAAATAACTTCAACATCTGCTGCATCACACCCCTTGAGTGAACTTATCACCTCATCACTTTTATTTAGAAATTCAATCAAACCATGTACAAGAGAGTTACGTACACCTTCACTAACTAACGCGGGTGCATCAATAGTTTCTACTGGAAGTGTACCTATCCTAAAAGGTTACAGCACAGCAACTGCAAGCACATTTTTGTCGACCTCATACTTTTTGTATGTTTCTTCTACCCCATTGGTGCTATCATCACCATTCCGGTCAGATCATTCCACCATCACTCCACCATCAGCAACGGGCAACATCCAAATTGTTTCATCAACCATTATTTCATTTGTGCAGCAACCAAGTTCGACAGCAACATCTCCTTTCTCTAAGGAAATAATAAACGAACTGATTACAGCATCATCAGTTAATTTAGCATCATCTATGACAATTCATAAAGAATTGCCAGTGTCTTCAATATATAGTCTGGCTTATGTCACGGACATATCTTTATCTATTTTACATTATTCGTACGATTCATCAACGACACTGGTACCATCATCACTAGCTAAGAATCCTCAGCCCGTAACGGCTTCATCATCAGAAACTATGTTATCACCCAGTATTTCACTTGTCCAGCAATCTAGTTTAACAACAATGGCATCTCATTCCTATACGGATATCTTTCCAACCATAATAACAAGTAAAATAATAACATCATCTTCAAATCACGTAGCTTCATTATCATCAACTACATTTGAAAAAGGACTGCCCGAATCTTCACTACTTCAAGAGGTAATTAGCACCAACACCAATAATTGCCAACGCAACTTCACCACAATACTTCTGATCATCGCATGTTGCAAGCCTTTTATTTTACCTTGCTTGTACCCTTATTATTAATGTACAATGTTCACTATTGTAAATCTCATCCGATGAAATTGTCTTTATCTAAACAGATCAATTACCAAACTAATTTACTATTATTTGATTTTTTCATGAAATTGGTGAACTTATTCAACTATCAAAGGCTAGTAAGATTACTCGATTTTTGACAGCAGGAAAAATACTTACGATCTTTAATATAAATTGTTTTTTCTGAAGCAATAGTTTCAGAACCTCCATTACGTAAAACTAACATTGCCAATTCCAACATAAATACTGTTTTGTCAAACAGCTACAGCAAAACATGTCGTAAACATATGTTCATCTGTTATTATTTATCTATATCATTCAGTTGTGTATTAACAAAAAAAATAGTCTGCAGAGTTTAACACTTGTTAGAACAATTGCACAAATAATGAATGGTTAGGCATAAGCTATACACAGCTTCACCTCATAGCCTAATTTAATACACTTCAACAAGAATCAGAAAAATGTACACACAAAATGACACCACCATCCGCACTCTACATCAAACTCTGTCTTAACACTATTGCGGGTCAAACATCAACCAAATATCTTCTGATGATTTGCTAATATCTCAAATTATTTTCCACGTATTGTTCCTAATTCCATGATAAGCACTGTTTCCTATGAATTGCACACACTCATCGTAATCCGACATCAAGCGATCATCATTTATGAATTTCTGTTTCCTAGGTCACCCTTGTCATTTCCGAATGAATAAAGAAGGAAATACGAAACGTAGTGTCTGTGTATTGGGTACGAATATCTACAATTTGCTGTGGGAGAGATGTGCAGTACCCATCAGGAAACCACCTAGGGGGAACACTCTAAAATTCTGCATGGAATGGGGGGGTGGGGATCAAATCATACATCAAAGGAAATATTTTAAAACAAGGATAATCTTAACATTTAAATCCCGTTAATGATTTCAACCATATTCATTATCGTGACCATTTAAGTGTGTAATAGCGCCATTCCAAGTTTCGTAAGTCAGAGCCAGACTTTGAAAGATAAAACAAAGGGAAAAATAGTTTGTTTGATGTTCTCCCACATGGAATTACAAAAGTATTGTTTTGTTCGCTGAAGGACAAGTCAAAAGTCTCCCCCCCTCCCCTCCAAAAAAAATTAATAAATAAAAAAAACGCAGAATATGAAACTTTCATTGCAGGGTATGGCAGAGCACGTCAAACAAGACTAGTTTGCCTTTTGCCTGACCTATCTGAGTCAGAGTCGGACTTATGAACCTGTGAATGGAGCAGTTATGCACTTGAATGGTCGGCATATTGGACGTGTTGAGATCATCAACGGAATTTTAATGTTAATATTTTCCTTGTTTTGAAACTTTTCCGTGTTTCCCTACACAACACACACACACACACAACGCTGTTTCGTATTTCCATCTCTATTCATCCAGAAGCTACAAGAGCAACCTAGGACTTTTAAGACAGCCTGTCTGATGCCATGGAATGCCCCCACAGCTTTTACTAAATCCTCATCCAGCACACTTCTTTTTATCCCTAATCAAGCAACAATTTTCCATACAATTGCACACCGTTTCTAATCCCTCATTCAGCAACGCAAAAATCGAATTCGACTACAGACTAATGTCAGAAGTCCCTTCTTAATCAGGTAGGCTTGCTATGTCAGTATTTTTTTTTAATTTATTTTTTGGTACTTTACAGTTGGGTTTAGCTTCTTCATAATAGGACTAAGTTGCTCCTCAAAAAATATTTGTTGCCAAAGTAAATGATAATTAAAAAATAAAACCTCATTTAATATTTGAGATAAGGTTTAACTGAACCGAGATGAAAACAGGAAAGGAACACGCAAGAGTAGTTCCCATAATGTTTAGATGCCACAATGTTGTTGTAGTGTTTAGTCCACGTGAAACCTTACTGCTGCATTCAAATATTTTTGACCTATGTAAGCCAATGACTATCGTGTGTAACTGCTACTTGGCTAAACAACAACGTTACAAAAGGTGAAAAATAACTAATCTTCATGTATCTTCAATAAGTCAATGAATGGAAAAGAGATTACTAAACCGACGAATACTACTAAATTATTATTTTTTCTTAGTTGGCAAATGTGTGAGGCTTGTGAGACATATAAATAAATATATAAACCAGTCGTAAACTTAATGATTTTAATCTGCAACCCTTTTTATCCTTTCTAGTATAATCGTTTTGGTACATTTTCATCTGACTTATATTGCTGCATCTTTTAATGTGTCAATTATCAGTTCTTCCACAACTTTGTTTAAAATGTGGTTGGATATCAGTGGCACTGGATGTTGCCCTTCCCATCCACCCTGGTTCCTAGAGATGAACAGGAAACTACTGTTAGCATATATCAAATTTGCTTTAAAATTTTTTAAAAATGAGTTCGTTTTGTTTTCTAGTGTGCATGTGGTGCAGCTGCAATGGGTACCACGGCCCAAGTAGCCCATCAGTCAGCCTACTGATAAACAGGAATAGGAAGACTCACTTGTACCGTAGTAATATAAGAACCCAATGAAAATGTATCAGCGTTTGCCAACTCCACAATTCGATTTTGCCGACTTTGTTGTCTTGGATGATTGGGACGTGGGGGTTCTCATTGTCTCCCCCTCCCACACCCAGTCGCTACAGTCCGTGAGTGATGCAGAAAATCCGTGTAGGAAATTCAAATAAATAAATGAATATTTAAGAAAGTCAATAAACCAAACAATATAACAATTTCCTTAACAATTTAATAAACTAATCCATTCAAAATTAACCTCTACTGCCCCTCTACCCATCCATACCAACTCAGCATTACTTAAAAGAAAAAAACTAATAGAAAACAAACCATCCAAATGTCAAAGACACATAAATCATCAAACCATTTCTGAACCTTTAACTTTAAATATAAACTCCAAAGTTAGTTTATAACTCAAACTTATAACTTAAACTTTAAACTCATCCATTATTTGCAATCTTCAACGGCAATGAAAGGCCGACCCCAAAAACTAAAAAAATCTGATTCCAAACCCCAAACTGAACAATTAACTCATTAAAACAAAGCATCCGATCAGTGTCAAACGTCGTCCATTCAACGACGTTTGACTCGGAGGAATAGCTTTAGCCATTACCCATACTCCTCTCTTTAGTTCTGCATACACAATTCATGCTCTTGATCAAGAATGGTCCGCCTTTTCAAATCTATGCACGGTCCTTATGTAAGCCTCAGCATGAACTTCCATGTTAAACATCAAACTTTGAAATCCTATAGATTCGTCCTGAATTGGCACGACCAACGAAATTCGATATATGGGGTCTTGTCGTCACTGTTTCACCACATTAAAATTATTAATGACTACAATCGAACCGTTCTGCGTCCACAGTATAGCCATTTGTTGTTAGGACTCTTTGCTCTCACTTGGAGATCGAACCAATAAACCGACGTTTAAGTTTTATACCTTAAAACGTAGGTATGGATATGGCCTAGGGCCTTTTGAATGCTATTTTAATGTGACTATTGTTGTTCTCATTGTTGTAGTTCTTATTGATGTTGAGGGAAATTTTGTTCTCACTTAGGGATCAAACCAATGAGCCGATTTCCAATTTTTATAGCCTAAAATGAAGATATTAACAAGACCAGGACCTTTTGAACGCTGTTTTAATGTGACTACAATATTCTTGTTGGGAAAATGTAAAATTGTGAAATCCTAGTTTCCCCCAGAATTGACATACACCAACGAAATTCTGTAATTGGGGTCGGGCCATATTTCATTGCATTAACAATTTTATTGACAACAACCGATTCGTTTAGCCTTCACAGCATGACCATTTCTTGTTGTTGTTGTTGTTGTTGTTGTTGTTATTGTCCTTCTTGTTGTTGGGACGCTTTATCCTCACTAGTACAGCTGTCCAGCAACAACAGCTAAAAACGTGAAATTTGGTGCACAAGTTATTATTAGGGGGCGTCGGACGAACATCTAACTGGAGAATCCTTTAACGGCATAATTGTCTAACATCTGCATAAATAAAAAATCTGGAAAATCATCTAAATGGAATATCGTATAATGGAAAATCATCTAAATGGAATATCGTATAATGGAATATCATCTAAACGGAATATCGTACAATGGATAATCGTATAATGGATAAACGTCTAACTGGACAATAATATACCTGCGGTTTCTGATGTTATATGTATAGCCGCAGCGAGCGTGCCTGCGTGAGTGAGGCAGGGATATTAGACAATTTTCCATTATACGAATTTTGTGTTAGACGACTTCCGTACGTTTTTCCAATTATGCGATTTTCCAGTTGGACGATTACCCCTCGTCCCCCCCTTAATAGCAGTACAAATTGAACTAGCTATGGAAATCCCTTGAGATACCTCCTCCCCCCCGCCCTGTGCACTCACGCCCCCTCCCCCCCTTGTGACCCCACACACCCAGCCTCCGTGAGCCTGATGACAAACAAATTCTTGCTGATCAAGCTAAAAGCTTGAATTGTCGCACACAAGTCATTCTTAGAAATAACATCGAACCAGTCATGGAACCACCATTAAAAATTACCCCCAAAGCTTCCCCCAGCGCCACTCTGTGCCCCTCCCTGAGGCTTTACCAAGAAATTATTGCAGATCGAATTAAAAGCTTGAATTGTGGCCCAATAATCATTCATAGCAGCACACACAGAACCAGCCTTGGAATCCCCATGAAATATCCCCCAAGGCTTCCCCCCTCCCCAGTGCCCCCTGTTCCCCCTCTCTGAAGCTTGACCTACAAATTATTTCAGATCGAGCTAAAAGCATGAAATTTGGCTCACAAGTCCTTCACTGCAGTACAAATCGAACTAGCTATGAAACCCCCTAGGGGTGCTATCCAAGGCACCCGAATGCCCATTCTCTCTCCCTGTACCCCCTCCCCGAGGCTTGATCAACAAATTCTTGCAGATAGTGCTAAAAGAATGATATTTGGCACACAAATTATTCTTAGCAGTACAAATCGAACTAGCTGTGGAACTCCAATGAAATCCACCTCAAGGCCACTCACGCACCCCCTATGCCAGCTGCATGAGGCTGATACCTGACACATTCTTGCTGACCTTACTAAAAGCATGCATTTTGGTACACAAGTCATTCTTAGCAGTAGCAATCGAACCAGCCAAGCATCCCAATGAAATATCACAAAATCTCTCGCAGCACCCCCCCCCCCCCCGGCTCCCCCAAGAGGCATCGATGACAAATTTTTGCTGAACTTACTAAAAGCATACATTGTAGCAGTAGAAATCGAACTACATATGGAACCCAGCTCCCCCCTCTATGATGCTGATGACCAACAAATTCTAGTTCGAGTTGTTCTGCTAAGAATGACTTGTGTACCAAATTTCACGCCTTTAACTCTATCTGCAAGAATTTGTTGGTCAAGCCTCAGGGAGGGGGAACAGTGGCACGGGTGGCCTTGGGGGACTTATTTCATAGGAGTTCCACGGCTGGTTCGATTTGTACTGCAAAGAATGACTTGTGTACCAATTCATGTTTAAGCACGATCAGCAAGATTTTGTTGATCAATAACCTCATAGAGGTGAGTGTGTTGGAGGCACAGGAAGGGGCCTTAGGGGGGCCTCTAGAGGGTTCCATAGCTAGTTCAATTTGTAAGTTATGAATGACTTGAGTACCAAATTTCATGGCTTTTAGCTCCAAGTGCATGATTAGCCCAAATTCTGGCTCGTAACAGCTGTACTACACCTGGAAATCGAATCAACCAATGCTTAAGTTTTATAGCTTAAAACGTAGGTATGAACAAGGCCTAGGGACTTTTGAATGCTATTTTAATGTGGCTGCAAGATTCTTGTTATTTTTCTTCTTGTTGGGGAAGTTTTCTTCTCACCTAGAGGTCGAACCAAGGAACCGATTTCCAGTTTATAGCTTAAAATTAAATATTAAAAGGGCTAAGACTCTTGCAACAGTTATTTTAAGGTGATTACAATGTTCCTTTTGTTGTTATTCACAACATTCCTTTCGTTGCTATTCTTGCTACGACAAGAGAAAAAAACAGATATTAGTATTAAAAAAAACGTTTAAGCATATAAAATACGGACGTAAGCTTTAAAAAAGCTATAACGGAACAGATACAAGAAAAAGACTTGTAAGTCATCAGCGTCGCACTAATACGTGTAATAGAAGCTGCAGCTTTTTTGGGGGATACTGACAATTCTTTCACACGTATTAGTGCGATGCTGATGGCTTACATGTCTCTTTCTTAAATCTGTTCCTTTAAGCTGTAAGTTTTTCTAAGGCTTACGTACGTATTTTACACGCTTAAGCGTTTTTTAATACTAATTTAATGTTTGTTCTGGGGGAAGGCTGGTATGCATGTCTTAGGGCTGTTTGGGAACCGTAGGAAAAGCAAGGTTAAAATGTTGTTGGCTTGCTTTCCTAAGTGCCCTTGGGGCTAACTGGGAACAGTAGGAGGAGCAATGTTTAAATGTAGTTGGCAACAGTAGGAGGATCAAGGTTTGCATGTTGTTGGCTTGCTTTCCTCTGTGGCTTGGGGCTGCTTGGCATCAGTCAGAGGACCAAGGCTTGTGTTGTTGGCTTGCTTTCCTTTGTACCCTTGGCAGGGCATTTTTTACATGCTAACTGGAGGTCCAAGTGGATTTGCAGCCGCCTAACGTGGACCTCCAGTTAAACTCATCGGACCCACTGGAGGTCCACCCTAAAAAGGAAATAAAATGTCTAGTTTAATACATTAATACTTTCATGAGAATGTTTTTTCTCTAATTACAAATTTTGGGGATATGGATAATGAATTCATATTCAATCCAGTTCACAACGAATCTTCACGGTAGGTAAAATCCAGTAGCGTGCATAGACCACTGAGAGGGCAGGGGCAACTTTTGTAAAAGGGCAGGTTGAGGTTTTATTTTTCTGGTTTTGAAGGCTTCTTCGGTTTCGACAAATTGTCACTATCCTGAAGACATATTTTATTTATAAAAAAAAAAAGTATCTAGTGGGAAAGATTTACATTATGTAGTGCTGTCAGCAAAACTGATTTTGTAAAAATGTTTCCAACGGCACTTTACAAGGCCAGAAAATGCTGGAAAATAGCAAAAATGCGTCAGCTTCCGGGGCCCGCTAGAGGAGCTCACAGCGCTCCGCCAGACCCCCTACCTGTTATTGGTTTCTTTCTACACACAATTTGGCTAAATGACTAGTGTTGCCCCCTCAGTACAAAACCCCACTTACACCACTGCTCATAGTTTGATCTTCTTATTATGTTAATAGTTAAGCCATTAACGTAATGGTGCCCTTTATATATTAAAGTCGTGCCCTTTTGTGAAAGTGGACCTCCAGTCACATTTCCTAAAAAAAAAGCCCTGACCCTTGGCAACAGTGGGATGAGTAAGGTTTGCATGTTGTTGGCTTGCTTTCCTCTGTGGCTTGGGGCTGCTTGGCATCAGTCGGAGGAGAAGGTTTGAATGTTGTTGGCTTGCTTTCCTTTGTGCTCTTGGGGCTGCTTGGCAACAGCGGGAGGAGTAAGGTGTGCATGTTCTTTGATTGCTTTCCTTTGTGGTTTGGGGCCGCTTGGCTACAGTAGGATGAGTAAGGTTTGAATTTGTTGGCTCTCTTTCTGCTTTCCTCTGTGGCTTGAGGATGCTTGGCAACAGTCAGTGGAGCAAGGTTTGAATGTTGTTTGCTTGCTTTCCACTGTATCTTTGGGCTTCTTGGAAACAGTAGGAGGAGTGCATTAACTGTTTAAGTGTTATTAGCTTGCTTTCCTCTGAGGCTTGGAGCTGCTTGGCAACAGGTGAAGGAGGAAGGTTTAAATGTTTTTGGTTTGCTTTCTTCTGTGGCTTGGGGCTGCTTGGCAACAGTGGGAGAAGTGAGTTTTGAATGTTGTTGGCTTGCTTTCCACTGTGGCTTTATCACATAAGTTAATGTTGCAAACCCGATATATTTTCTTGGCATGCTCCAAAAACAGGGAGAGTTTGCTAGTTGCTAAATAGTAAGAGTTTGATGGATATTCTGACGAAGATTAAGAAGCAAGTTTATTCTCGTAATTACTAAGGATATAATGGGCATTATGGGGAAAAAAAAGAAACAAAAAAGTGTTATCTCCCAAAACAAAACTTTGTATTATCTTGAAGGTTTTGTAACATAAAACCTTTGCAGAAAAACATATTAAACTTTTAACCGTATTAGCAATTTAATTAATGTCACATTACCCAATTAACTGTCAAATGGCTTATTTCCTCCATGCTCACTTAAATTCACAAAAAAGACAATTAACTAGTCGCCCAATTAACCACAAAGACCCAATTAACTAGTCACCGAAACCACAAAGTCATTCTAAACATCATAAATTTGGTACACATCACACATCACTACTATGTGAACAACTCTGCAAAAAAATCATAACCTTCTGATCAATAATTTTTGAGAAAAAGGAACATAAACTTAAAATTTATGATTTTCGGCAAACAGCATCGGAATGTTTTGTTTAAATTCTTATAGCATGGACACTAAGATACTTACTAAAGCAATTTTTTTTAAATGTGAAAATTTTGCCCGATGCCTCTGCCCACACCTAACTTACCTTAACGATTCCCAGGTAGTTTTAAGCCTCACGGCTCACGAGTATTTTATGCCCGATGCAAACTGTAAAAACAACACAGGTACAGCCACTACGACAGGTTTATCTCCTGTTTTTTTTTTATATTAAAGACAGATAAGACCTGCAAAAGCAAAGGGAGGGGAAAGAAAGAATCAGAGCTGGTTTGCATTCCCTATCTCGTAGTAATTGCTCAACCTTACATTAACGATTCCCACGATAGGTAATTGTATGCTTCGAGACTCACGGGTATAGTTTATGCCCAATATAAACTGTAAAAACAACACAGGTACAGCCACTATGATGATTTATCTCGTTTTTTTTTATATCACGGACAGATAAGACTTGTAAGACAAGCAAAAGCAATGAGAGGGGAAATTAAGTATCAGAGCTTGTTTGCATTCCCTATCTCGTAGTAATTGCTCAACCTTACCTTAACAATTCTCACGATAGGTAACTTTTTGCCTCACGACTCAAGAGTAGTTTATGCTCTCACATCGATACTAACTGTAAAAACAACACAGGCACAGCCACTACGACAGATTTATGTCGTTTTTTTTTATATCAAGGACGGTTATTACCTGCGAAAGCAAAGCGAGGGGAAAGTAAGGGTTAGAGCTGGTTTGCATTCCCTATCTCTCTTAGTGGGGATTGCTACATTGTTTGTTTATGCTTATGCCTTTGTAGGGATAAGTACAAATCGTAAAAAAAACATTTAAGACGAAGTACCTGGGCTCTCCCCCGGTCTGGGGGGGCCCGCCCCGGGCCCCCACCACCAGTTAGCTCTCTTCCTGTGGTTTAATTAGTAGTAAGTTATATTTTTTCCACAGGCGCATTGTTGGAGATTGCGTATGCCCAGTGTAAATCCGTTTGGTCAAATCACGTTTCGCCGAATCCCATTCCGCAGAACTGTAATCAGTGTCTTAATTTCGGCGAAACGGGAATTCTCGTTTCAATATCGAATCATTTTTTTCCAAATTGTCTGCCTCGCCTCGCTCACGCTGCCGCGTTCACTGCAACAACATAATTATAACATCAAAATTCAGAAACTGGAACCAATCACAAATTCCTACCAAGTAAGAATGCTTTTTTAACTTCTACAATATTAAATTTTGAAAAATATTTTGATTTGGTGAAACGGGATTCAGCAAAACGGGAATTCCTCTTTCACCGAATTTTAAGCAGGGCTTAATTATCGGCAGAACGGGATTTGACGAAACAGGTAACCACCGTATACCCACCTCGATTTAGCCAAATTTATGCTGAAAGTTGGAGGGGTGTAAGCCAGATTTAATAACTTGTTAAATGCAGCTTTCAGCCATGTAGTTGAGTGCCGCATTTGGATAGAGTGTAGTTATTTAGTAACTAAATTTTTCCCCTGGAAAATTGTCCCTGGTTGAGGTTATGCTATCAAAAGTTAATTATGTGGTTCACAAAAGTGCACGCCTGGGTTTTTGTTCGGCGCATGAAACATTTTTTTTAGCTGTATCTACAACTGGGAAACACTTAATTAGGACCGACACCCATATAATCGACGGACAACTGATCAAGAACAGGTGATCGACAGCCAAATGCTATACATGTACAAATGATCGACTGGACAAATGATCGACAAGGCTAGTGATCGGAAATTTAATATTTAAAAAAAAGTCTACAATGTAAATAAAAAAATCTATGTTATTTTGATTTAATTTTAGCTTATTTTTATCGAATGAATTGCCGACATGCTATGCGACAGTGGGGTAGTCAAATTTTACAGCTCTGAAAATTTGTTAATAGCCCCTACCCACCTCCTCCACCTAAACAACGAAGGGAACATCAAAACTACGCGTAACAAATCTGTTGTCGAGAAATATGGGAACTGCTGCAGTGACGATTACTTTAGAGGGACTGCAGGCTTTGATCTGCCATGGCAATGAAGATTTTTATTACAAATAGTCATTTACATTTTTAATGGGGGGGGGGGAGGTGGGTTTCATTAAGATTTATTTATATTTTTTTGTATTAAAATAACAGGATTATACTAATGTTTGTATTTTATTTATATTAAAAAAAATTAAAGTAAGATTTTTATTAAAAAATAGTCATTTACATTTTTATGCTATGTACTGCGAAAGGGGGTGAGGGTTAATCGTCTAACTGGAAAATCGCATAATTGGAAGAACGTGTACAGTATACCAGCATAATGGAAAATCTCTTACACGAAATTCGTATAACGGAAAATTGCCTAACACGAAATTCGTACAATAGAAAATCGTCTGATACGAAATTCGTATAATGGAAAATCGTCTGACACGAAATTCGTACAATGGAAAATCGTCTGACACGAAATCCATATAATGGAAAATTGCCTAAAACGAAATTCGTGCAATGGAAAATCGTCTGACACGAAATTCGTACAATGGAAAATCATTTGACACGAAATTCGTATAATGGAAAATCGTCTAACACGAAATCCATATAATGGAAAATTGCCTAACACGATAATCGTGTAATGGAAAATCTTCTCATATCCTTGCCTCACTCGCGCTGCCACGCTCGCTGCGGCTATACATACAACATCAGAAACTGCAGGTCTATTGTCGAATTAAACGTTTATCCCTTATACAATTATCCATTACACAACATTCCGTTTAGATGATTTTCCATTATACGATATTCCCTTTAGACGATTTTCCACATTTTTTATTTAGTAAGATATTATATATTATCCCATTAGACGATTTTTCAGTTAGACTTTTGTCCGACGCCCCCTGCAAAAGCATTTGAAAAGAATGTTTTCATTATTCCAGAAAAAAAGTTAGAAATTTGAAGGCAATCAGATACTGCCTTAGTTCTAACCATAACAAGATTTTACTAATATTTGTTTGATTTATCGATCACTGGTCTTGTCGATCATTTGGCTGTCGTTCTCATGCCCAGTCGATCACATGTCCTGTCAATCACATGTCCTTGTCGATTATTCGGCTGTCGACCATCTGGTGTCAATCAGTTGTCTGTCGATCAGATGAGTTCCGGTCACTTGTCCTGACACCCTCGATTAATGTTTAGCCGACTTACCACGAAATGTGTATGAAAGTTCCAAATCATCAATGCCTTAATTGTATTTTAACAGGTGCAAACAAACCTTACAAATAGCATTGAGAATTTACCAAAGTACACCAACGGAAGCATCAGAATCGATAATGACACAATAGTTGAAATTAGACTCTTCGTTAAGGGCCTCCACCTCCTACTTTCAAGTCTCTGCCAGTCGATTAAAGATGATAATAATAAGCGCTGGGCCAGCTCCAGTTTATTCAATTTCACAGCAGTGTACATGCCATTCTCCGGTTTGGAAGACCAAATGTTGCCAGTCAGCATGCAAGAAACAAGCCCTAATCAGGTAAAACCAATATTTCACAGAAACTAAAGAAGTGTGCATGATTTTCGGTTTTTCCTTTCACCTTTGTAATTCCAGTATTGATGAATGATGTCAGGAGTGGCCTTAAGAAGGACTTAGGGCCCAATGTAGGAGTGTCCATGATACGGCTTCCTCATGTTCTGGGTCGTTTCCCCACCCCCTGCAACCATTGTAGAACCACTGTTTGCAATTTCGTTAAAAGTATACTCAACAAGTTTTATCCAAACAAAGAGGCGTGAAAATAGCACTCGCGATACTATTACTACAGCCATACGGAAAACCCGGCATTCAACAGCGTTGAAACGACCTTTAAGAGGAGAAACAATTCTTTAAGCCAAGGCCGGCTGGGGTAGAAGTAACTTGTTTCGCATCGCTGCTCCATGTTAAAGCTGGAAAACTAACGCCTCTTAACGTTAGGTCGGGTTTATGCAATGACTCGTCTCCGCATTCTTGCAGCTAGAAGCCAGAAATCTTCTGAAATTCCAACATGGCGGTGGAATCGCAGCAAACACAGCCAATAATGTGAGTTCAGAAGCGAATGAGAAATGTTTCGTCAGGAGGAATTCTTTATATTATTGGCACGGATTATAAGTATGGTTGCAGTCTTATAATCCGTGCCAATAAGATAAAGAATTCCTCCTGACGAAACATTTCTCATTCGCTTCTGAACTCACATTATTGGCTGTGTTTGCTGCGAGTCGGTAGAGCTAAAACTGCCACCATGTTGGAATTTCAGAAGATTTGTAGCTTCTAGCTGTGATAATGCAGAGGCGAATCATTACATAAACCCGCCCTGACGTTCAGAGGCGTTAGTTTTCCAGCTTTAACGTGGAGTGAAACAAGCTACTTCTACCCCAGCCGGCCTTGGCTTGAAGAACTGTTTCTCCTCTTAAAGGTAGTTCCAACGCTGTTGAATGCCGGGTTTTCCGTATTCCTGGACTTATCGTATCACGAGTGCTATTTTTCGCGCCTCTTTACTAGGTTACCATTTACTCAACGAAGTCTGATTTACCTAAGCCAGGTAGCGTTGTTACCATGGCAACGACATCTTTGCCATTGTGAGTAAATTCTAGCTGCGATAATGCAAAAGTTAGTCGTTGCGAAAATGCGCCCTTATTTAGATAAAATTAGAATCTTGTGAGGTCGAATCAACTGGCCTAGAGCCGGGAAGCAACATTTGCAGCTTCTTCACCAGACGGCCTTTGTAATCCTTATATTGATAATTGTATATAAACAGGTTTACAGACCATGCTAAACTGGTATGCGAACTAGGTTGAACTGAAATCGAAATTAAAGCTCCATACAGCCGTTTATATGGCGCTTTTTCTTGCGTTTTTTGAACTCTTCAGCATCCTTCTAGTTTGAACTTTCACTGAACAAAAATAGTCACGTATCACTTAGTCTTTCACTCGTTAACTTCCAACATACAAAATTGACCTCTTGTAGGGTTGTATCCAGTGTAATTTGGATTTGAAAAAGTTGGTAGAGATTTACCTATAATGCAGGGTAAAGGTCTCATGTACGAAGGTTCCAAGTGGCTCATGTATCAGTCCACAAAATTTGCGAATTTCTTTAGAAGATCTGGAGATAGGTCAAGCGAAAGGCAGCGAATGTCGTGATGCTAATGTTATATTCCGGTCATGAGACCAGTGTAAAGAACACTACGAGGCAACTGGACACCATGATGAGGATCATGCTGTAACTAAGCTGTAGTTTAAAGGCGCCTTTTCACGTTTTTAACTCCTAGATGCAGCATCGTAGAATCTTCGATCAATATAAAGAAAATAGCGGTAAATTAAAAAAATAAGCAACACTTCGCTGCAGCAGCGCGAATTTTCTTAACTAAAACGATATCACGTGACCCATATCAGCCTGTTGAATGAGGGAGAACCCGGAACTTGGATGCTGTGTTTAGAATATGGGCAACGGTATCGAAATGGTAAACCGGCACCTTTAATGTTTAATTTTCATGGACAGTAATCAAGTAATCCGTTAACATAAACTATGAGAAATTGGACTTTGGCAAAACAAAGTTTGGATTTCTAACAGTTAAATGAACCAGTCAAGCAAACACGATCCCGTCCAAGGCTTCCTAAAGTTCACGGCAGCCAGAGCAATGCTCTGAGGTTTACATTAAATGCTGGCAGCATATAACGTAAACCTCAGAGCATTGCTCTGTGGCCGTGGCTTCCCCAATTGCCCTAAAGCGTATCCTAGACAAAAAGATGACTTATATGAATTTTATTTGGTTCCCTTTCGAACTTCTTCTACCTTTCATATCCTAATGTACCATTTCGTATCCTTTTTACCATTTTATACTCTTATGCAGCCTTTTGTACCCTTTCGACCATACGTAGCCATTCGCACTCGTACGTAACCTTTCACACCCTTTCAAAGCATGTCACCTTTTGTATGCTTTCGTGCCCCCTGCCTTCCCCTCCCCCTACCCCATATACCCTTTCGTACCCTTTTGTACCTTAAGAACCCCTTATCGTACCTTTACATAACCTTTTGTACCCGTTTATACCATTGTGTAACCTTTTGTACCTTTCTGTATCTTTTGTACCTTTTTGTGCCCTATGTACCCTTATGTATCCTTTCGTACCCATTTGTACCGTTTTATGCCCTATGTACCCTTACGTACCCTTCGTAACCTTTTGCACCCACTTTTACCCTTGTGGACATTTTTGTATTTTGTTCACTTTCGTACCCATTGAATCGTACCTTTATGTGCCCTTTCGTACCCTATTTACTCTTTCGCAATCTTTATTTATTCGCCGAGCAAAGCAAGGTCTTAACACTTACCCGAATTTGGATTTTGTGCATGTGTTTGTCTTTTTTCTTTGTCTTTATTTGTCCTTTATCTCTTTAACTTTTATTAACTCTTTCATTAACATTTGGTTTGTAATTCTACCACTTACAAGTCAGCGTTTAAAAATATTATTTTAAAACCTGTCGTAGACAGACAGTTTAATCCTAGTCGTGAAGACGATATTCAATATCAAAAAAATGTGGTCCCAATAACTTTATTTAAGAACCAGCCCAAAAACTTGTGGTATTTTTCCACATTATTTTCCTTTTTATCGGTTACGAAGGTTGGGTGGAGTGAGGGTAACGTTTGTGATATCATTGTCTATTTTCTTTTGGGGGGGGGGGGGGGGTAAATGCCAAGGTCCGGTGACGCAAGGAGGTAGGATGGTTGAGAAGGGGCAACATTTACGTGACATCGTTAATTGTATGGATGGCCCCCAGATTAGTCACCAAATCATGTCATTAATTTGTTTCATTTTTTTTTCAGTTTGCGGTGGGATCTTTTCTAGCAGAAAAGTATAAAAAATGGTCGTGTGGAAAGAAAGATGGGCCTACTACTACTACATGCGAAGGAGCGTGCATTGCTTTTAATGACTTTGATCGAGACACTGCACAGCCCTTCTTTGTGATGTCACAACCTCATATATTCAGGTTAGAAAAATATTTTGTTGAATGTTTTGCTATTTAGTACCGAGACTGCAGGCACAAACGTTAGTGCACAAATAATTGACACTTCTAATCAATTAAGACAACAAATTAGTGGGCACGGGCCATGAAAGTAATAGCAAGAATATAAGGGTTGGGGAGGAGAATTTGTGACTGAGATCCCCTACTGAAACGTCTTAGATTCATTCCTGTTAGTTCCGTGTAAGTTTATAGAGTGCACCATGAGTTTTATGTGGGAATTTCTACTCAGTTTTCAGCCTAAAAATAAACTAAATTAAACGAAACTAACTTGTATTTAATTATTATTTAGTTTAGCTTAGTTGTAGTTTAGTTTCCTTTAGATTTGGCTGAAAAATGAGCAAAAATTACCAGATGGAATGCTTGGTGCTCTCTGAAAACTCGCATGGAACTAATTTTATTTATTTTTTTTTTAAAGAAATTTTGACGAGCCTTAAGTCAGCCGAAGCAGTTACTGCTTGTATAGCTGAACCGGCTCAATTTTGAACATTACTAAATTTTTTAGAGAAGAAGAAATATCTGTTAAAGGGAGGTGCCAGCTCGGGGATTCGATCGGGGGAAACCTCCGATCATAGTCGGGGCCAAAAGATTGTCCAGAATTAGCCAGAATACATTCCATAGCCGCTGAAGGAGCATGCTAGCCTCTCACGCTATCCTGGCAGTCCTGGCGGGAACTTTGCCAAGGTCCCCTTTCCAAGGGTTCGACCAGATCCGCAAACCTCCAGAAACCAGGCCGAGCTCTCTCACCGCTCAGTCACGATGACCACGAATGACAATAGGAATGAATGTAACACGTTTGAATAGTGACTTTTTTTGAGTTACAAATTATCCTCCACATCCCTATAAATTCTTGGTAATAGTAACGAGAGCAAATTAAAACAGTTTTAACAAGAATATCTCTGCGGAAATGGAAAGAAACGAAAGCAGTGGAATGCCTGCCAGTTGTAGTGCCTTTCAGAATCAGGACCGAACTGGCTAAGACAGAAGCCAGGTGGCAAATACATGGTTCAGGCTATTTTAGTCTTCTGTACAGCCGAACCGGTTGAGAAGAATATTGCAACAACTTTGTCCGTCCGTCCGTTTGTACGTCTCTCAGTCTCTCCGTCACTGTTTTTTCAACTTCAGATCGGTACGAGATAGACACGATACAGTTTTCACCATTAAATTAAAGGGGTATCGCCACGAAATGACAAGCTGCAGCATCTATAGCCATTTGCCGCTATCTAGGTGTGTCTATCCCTTACTTCAACAGGCGATGGAACACACAAATAAATTTCTTTTTACACAACAAACAAGCCACGTGCCTCCTTAATTATGGAGTGTAAAGTTGGTGCGCCCACGTGCACCAGGAAGCAAGCGGTAAAGTTAAGTCTAACGACGTCATGGGCACTTTTTTCTATATATCGACCGTTTTGAAATGCAGATTTTGAACCGCTACATGGCCTCCATCTAGTGACAGTGAAATCGTAATTCTTGACCGCTTGTTCCCAGGTGCACGTGGAAGCACCAACTTTACATTCAATAATTAACGAGGCACGTGGCTAGTTTGCTGTGTAAAAAGAATGTCTTTGCGCATTCCTTTACTTTGTGGAAATCAGATGCTACATAGAACGGAATAATGGTAGGCGGCGCTAGATGCTGTTACCTGTACGTCATTCGGTGAATAGGCACCTTTAATTGACCAAACGTTAGTTAAAAAACACGACAAATGAGAACATCGTTGCCTCCTTGCAGCTAAAAGGTTTTCTCGACGTAACTCAATGAAATAATAACATTTGATCGTTGACGTTTAAATCCTTAGGATAGCATGTAACCGTAAATTGACCACGGTAATTGACCACAAAATTCCAGTGGATATTATTTACTTGGATTATGCAAAAGCATTGGAGTCTGTAATCCATAGCAAACTGTTGCATAAACTACAAAATTTTGGTTTTAAAAATAAACTACTGGAATGGCTGTCAGACTTTTTAACTGGTTGAACCCAGTGGGTCGAGCTAAACGGCATTATGTCCGATGCAGTAAGCGTTTCGAGTGGTGTACCACAGGGTTCGGTCTTGGGACCACTCCTCTTCATTCTGTTTATAAATGATCTTAAATCATCAGATTATAATATTACATTGCAGAAGTTTGCAGATGATGTAAAGCAGTTTGGTAGGGTTGTTGACCACGACACACACTTTTTACTCCAAAAAGAACTCTACAATCTGCAATCCTGGTCCTTGGGCTGGCAATTAAAATTGGCCCCTCAAAAATGCCAAGTGCTACATCAAGGAAAACTAAATTTTCATTTCGATTATTACCTTGACGGTGTAGACCCATTACCTTGTGTGGAAATTGTGAAAGATTTGGGCGTTTGGGTATCAAAGAACCTTACTTTTAGTGATCATTGTAATATGATTGTAAAATCAGCACGCCAAAGGGCCACTGTCATTCGAAAATTTTTTCGCTCTGGGGACCCAAAAACTTTAGTTTGGGCATTTAAGGTGTATGTGCGCCCAATGCTTGAATATGCCAGCCCGGTCTGGTCCCCACACCTTATAAAAGATAAGGAATCAGTCCTCAGTCCTCTTGGAATCAGTCCAACGTAGATTTACAAAAACATTAAAAGGTTTTTCTCACGTACCATACGTGGATAGGCTTAGAATTTTGAAATTGGAACAACTGGAATTACGGCGATTGAGAGCAGACTTAAATTTGACCTACCAGTTGGTCCGTGGACACTTGGGGGTCGATTACACTATTTTCTTTGAGCGCCGTTCTGGAGACCGTACGAGGGGACACTCCTGGAAACTAGTTGCTGACAGATTCATGACTGATACCAGGAAATTTTTCTTTAGTACCAGAGTGGTGAATTGTTGGAATCTCCTACCTAAGGCGGTTGTTGAAACCAACACGATTGCAGGTTTTAAAAATTGCTTACAAAAGGTATGTCTTAACAAATTTTTACAAAGAAGGTTATTTTAGCATAAATTAGTCAGTCCGATGATGGTATCAGTCTGTAACTATATTTTTACGTTTTTTTTAAAATTATTTTTAGCTTTTCAAGTTATTTTAAGTTATTTTTTTTTAGCTGTAAAGTGTTTTTTAATTGAAAATTGTATGTAATGATAAACTGAAATGTGTAGTAGTTAACTTTTGTGTAAAAGTCGGACCATGTAAGTGGCTTGCCCTATTGGACCCCGTTTTTGCTTATACGCAAATAAATTTATTTGTTATTATTATTATTAAAAAATACAAAAGGATTTCGCGTACAACACACATTAGCTTCATTTAAAATAGTCTTGATGCCATGTGCATGGATGAATAGGTTTGCCGTGCATTTATTTTCCTTGCAGCAACTGCAGAAGTTTGATAAATGCCTACGTCACGCAAACTACACTCTAGCGCTATACGACCAAAAGAAATAACAGCCCCGTGGCGGATTAGTACGCAGAGAGCTATCAAACGGACCGCCAAGAAAATGGCCGCTGCCATCTCCATGAGATTGCGGCAATCGTTCAGGTCACTGAAAAGCGTTATCGTGAAAGTTGTATTGGCATTCGAAATAAATCAATAGAATTTTATGGTTGTGTATTTATTAGGGATGGGTCGGTAACCGAAACCGAAACCGAATTTTCGGTTTTTACTGAAAACCGACACCGAAACCGATTCGGATTTTATGTCGGTTTTTCGTACGGTGTTCGAAAATCAAAAAATTATTTGTTGTTTTACATTTTTTTAATAATTATCATTTTCTACGTATAAATGACAGCAAAGCTCCTAGCAATTAAAACGAAAATAGTAGAGGAAAATGGTGCCACAGCTATACCCACGGTCTATGACGCTGCTGAAAGTGAAAGCCGGAGCAAGTTGAAGCTAGTAATGCTACTGTTGCAAGAAAAAAAAATAGGAAAATCTGGTTGGGGTGGATGGTGGCAAAAACCG
Organism: Lithobius niger; assembly: GCA_023313725.1. NCBI lineage: Eukaryota > Metazoa > Arthropoda > Chilopoda > Lithobiomorpha > Lithobiidae > Lithobius > Lithobius niger. The sequence continues at coordinate 8,104 of JAHWFP010222621.1, read as the reverse complement.
ATACCGAAACCGAAACCGAGGTTTTTTGGGTGTGAAAACCGAAACCGGAACCGAAATCAAAAAAATAAAACCGACCCATCCCTAGTATTTATTACTTTACCTACTTTTAGCTTGTGGTTGGTTTCAGTTAAATTCATCATAACTATAAACACATGGCTGTGGCTGTAGATGATCAAATTTATTGAAGGGAAGCAACCATATTGTTTCCGCAGAGGAGCTAGCACCTTTTTTGCTGCTGCATGGCTGCATTTAGCACTGCATGAAACGAGGAAAAGAGACACATCCGCTACTGCAGCAGTGGGGAAAAGAAACAGCCATTCAGCGAACTGCTTCAGCACTGCGAGGAACCCTGCAATCTTTTCCTCGTAGTTTCTTTTCCCTACAATTTAGTTACAATTTGGAGTGCTGCAGTAGTGGAGTACATGCAGTGCCAAATGCAGCCATGCAGCAACAAAAAAGGTGCTAGCTCTGCTGCGGGAACAAGATTGCATCTTGCCATCGATAACAAATGTGATCATCTACAGCAAATACGGCAATGTTTTTATGGTTATGCTGGATTTAAAGGCACCTTTCACCTTTTCAACTAGATGCTGCACCATAGAATCTTCGAGCAATATAAAGAAAATAGCGGTAAATTAAAATGATACAACACTATTTGCAGCAGCGCTGCAATTTTAATAACTCAAACGACATCACGTGACCCACATCAACCTATTTGATGACGGATAATCTGGAACGTGGATGGAACCCAATCAACCGCCATAGTGAAGAGCTGACGTGCCGAACTGTGCAGTTATATACGCACCGTTGTTCATTGCATTTTTTCTCAATAGCGCACACTTGTACGCTTAGTTCATCAATAGCCCGTGCCAAACTGTGCAGTTATATATGCACCGTTGTTCATTGCATGTTTTCTCAATAGCGCACACTTGTACGCTTGTACGCTTAGACCATCAATAGTCCGTGCCGAACTGTGCAGTTAAATACGCACTGTTGTTCATTGCATTTTTTCTAAATAGCGCACACTTGTACGCTTGTACGCTTAGATCATCAATAGTCCGTGCCGAACTGTGCAGTTATATACGCACTGTTGTTCATTGCATTTTTTCTCAATAGCGCACACTTGTACGCTTGCACGCTTAGATCATCAATAGTCCGTGCCGAACTGTGCAGTTATATACGCACCGTTGTTCATTGCATTTTTTCTCAATAGCGCACACTTGTACGCTTGTACGCTTAGATCATCAATAGTCCGTGTACCTTGGATGACGGTTTCGCGTTGAAATGCCTCATTAGAGGTTAGCATGTTCGAATTTCGAACTTGAATTTTGACCTTCTAACTTGCAACTTACCCATACTTGCACTTTAATTTCGTCGGATCGTCATAATTGAACAAATGTGTCTAGTTTTTGCAAAGAGGTAGCTGACTCGATTAGCTTGAGGCCCCGTTTTTGGCGCAACCATATTAATTCAACGTGAGACACATCCAGTTAAAAAGAGTCCGACGATGCCAACTCACACCAACTGGAAGACCTACTGTTGAACGAGTTTATCTTATTCATGGGCACTTTAGGACTTGACCGGGAGGGGGGAGAGGGGAGGAAGGTGAGCTGTCTTCCAATAGTTCGAGTAGGCGCTGTCGGAATCCTTTTTTCTTCAAATGCAATTCTCGTTACAATTGTTTTGCCAGAAAACAAAAATTCTGCCTTTGTCTTTCAATGAATGCTTATCGTATGCGAAATTTGAGGGAGTGCCGGTGCTTCTCTTTTACTAAAATCTGTTTGCTACAGTTTTATAAACACTAACACAGACACACACTAGAGTCAGCTACAAACGAATTTCTGAAGATAGGCAGTTGCATTATGTGATGGCGATGCTGTTTGAAATTTCATCGTTGTTACCAGTCTTTATTGTTAACAATCCAGTTTCCTATTTCCCTTGTTAACATGTGTTTACTTGTGTGTGTTTTAGGAGCAGAATCATGCAAGTGCATATAGCAGACCCCATAAGTGGAAAAAGAATCCCGGATATTTTCCTTCCACATCCTATTAAAGCCAACTTCCATCTGCTTAGCACAGAAAAAGTAGCAGGATTTGAACTAGGAGTAAGTTCTGATGCATGCATTCGTATTTTTTGGGGGTTATATTAAATTATCATCCTACTTCCCGTTCTCAGTAGCCTTCTCTTTGAACAATGAAACCATACAGAATTTGCCAGGCAAAGTACAAGATCAAAGGCCGATTCCAACGTAACAAACTCTTCCAACAATGATGTGCTGCTCATTGAGCTTACCGGCCTGTAAACCATGGCTCACACTTAACTACTAGACTAGAGGAAGCCCGTGTAGGCACAGTTGGTATTGGATGCACCGTTTGCAACACTGGTACGGTTTGGTTGCTTATATGTCCATGTTTCACCGAATTACGTTTCTTGAACTTGAACTAGAAGCTACACCAACAGGAGCTTAATATCTTTTGGCATTGGGAAGACGTTTACCAGTTCTTGTACTGGAACGGGTCTGAGACACCAGGTAAATAGATGTCTAGGTGTCTTTTGAAGCTTAGCCAGAAGGTGCCTGTCCAACATCAGCAGGGCGTCTGTTCCATAGGGAACAAACCCGGAAGGGCAGGAAGAGTTGGCACACGGGCAAGTTGCATCGTCATTGGAATAGTTACTGGTGGGTAGGCCCTCATTGAGTGTGAACCAGGTTGCTGTGATATTGCTTGGATCACGTAATAACTTGTATGTAAATTCAATCAAAGTTTTGTGCACACTGGCTAACAACGCTTTCACCGAATTAAGTTTGTTCAGTCCAATTTTTGCGCACACTGGCTAAAAATGAAATTCTAGCTGTACATATGGATCGGGCTGAGAGCAGCGGCTCTTGTCCGCACCCATTGCATCTGCTCCCAGTCCAATCATTTAGACACACGCTAGTGTGTCGCTGCCAAGTAGAAAGGTGGTCACTAGCAGACTGAGGCTTTTAACTGTAACAAGCTTATACTTGATTTCAGGATGGTGGTGTGAATTCTCCATGTGGTAGAAATCTTTGCATGTCGTTTTAATCAGGTGTCTTGGGTCCAGTAACGAAGAAAACCTCGACATTAAAGTGTGCGAATCTGTCCTCAATAATATTAATTTATGTTACTGGTAACTAGTAACTACCGAATCCTCAGGCTACCATGTTAATTCTCACGTGGTGCAAAGACACCTGTATACCTCCTGTACACCTGGAGATCACAATGGAAAGTTTCCAAATCTAGATTTCGGATGATAGGTAAAGCGTCGTATGGGAAAGTGCATTTTCTAAAATGGGGGTTGCAGCTAAAAGTGCGTGGCTCTGAAGTGGCGCATAATTGCAAAATTATTGTTGTAATCATTGTTCGTATTGTCATCCAACAGTCTATTGCTGAAGTGTTTGTTATGCACGCATCGTTTCCCTGTTGTCCAATTTGAGAAAGGTGTACGAGCGGATGCTAGTCAAAAGGCTTAAGTGCCATTTGGAATATCACAGCTGTCTGGCACCTGTCCAGTTCGGGTACCGGGCTGGACATAATGCCCAGGATGCAGTGATGTATCTGTTGTCGGTTAACTATGAATTGTGGATTTAGGGCCTCACTGTGGTTGCGGTGTTTTTGGACATAAAGGCTGCTTATGATACGGTTGGAGTGGAGTGGGTTAGATACAGCCTAATCAACATGGGTGTGGGCTGGGGACTGGTTAGTGCTATCTGTGCTCTTATTTGTCTGCCAGTATGCTACTAGAGTCAACGGCTTCTGGTCTGCTACTGTAAGTCCTGGTCGAGAGCTCCATTAGGGGAGTTGCCTAAGTCCTCTACTTTTTGCGGTTGCGATCAATGATATTCTGATTGAGATTGGGGCCGCAAATAATATCATCTGCTATGCAAATGACGTGGCTCTCCAGTTTACGGGGTCAGATCCATACGCTTGCTGTCGGAGTACAGAGGACACAGTTGCAATTATCTCATCTCTTCTTGGCAACAGAGGGCTTCTGCTGGCACCAGCCAAGACAGAGCTAGTGATCTTCAGTACATCACGTGTCAGGCGTGCAGTCCCACTGGAGATGCGAGTGGGTGTCACGGTTGTGACACAGGTGTCGTCTTGTTAAGTAACTAGGGGTACTTCTAGATGAGCGACTGGAATGGGACCGGCACACTGCACTTTTGCGTGAACGGATTCGATCCAGGTCCTCTGTTCTCAAAAAGCTCTCTAGAATTGAAGGTGTAAAGCGGGGTCCCTTGCTGGCTGTTTACAGGATTTTCGTTCGGGCGGTCCTGGACTACCACCTCTCGTTTCTGTGCTGTGTACCGAGGCACATTCAGACACTCCGGGCAGTAGTGAATGATTGCCTCCGAGTGGCTACGGGCTGCTTGGTGACGACATCTGTTCAGGCTCTATGGGTCGAGTCCTGTGAACTGCCACTTCACGTCCGCGCTGCTGAGCTCCTGCGCACTTTTGGGATGTGAAATATGAGTAAGGGTATGAATGACTGTGTTGGCAGAATCATTAGTGACTATTGCGTTTTCCGTCCCGCTGATCTTGGGGCTTTGGGACCCCTGGGATGTGTTGCAGTTTGGCTTCAGAGAGTATCCGCAGATGCACCTTTGAGAAATGCTCTTGCATTTTCCTTTTGCATTGGGCGTGGTGCCCCGGGTTGATTAATGTCTTTTCAGAGCGGGGCATGGACTACGATGTCTTTTGCGACGCATCTTTTCGCCGAAACACACTCGAAGGTGACCTGGGGGTTGCTATTCCCACCCTAAAAGTGTTTTGCGGCAAGGGGTTAAGGGAGGCGTCCTCTAGCACCATGTGTGAACTGTGTGCCATCTCTGTGGCTCTTGACATAGCACTGGATTTCGATCTCCCATCGTTTACTGTCTGTATTGACTCGCAGTCAGCGCTTGGAGTGCTGTGGTGAGCGATTGAATCCCTAGATTTCATTGACTCCATTTTTTATGAGATATGTCGAAAACTGCATGCTGCAACTTGTTGCGGGCAGGTGGGCCTATGCTGGGTGAAAGGGCATGCCAATACTCCTGGGAACATACAGGCAGATGGACTTGCGAAGGAAGCTGCCCACACTAGTGGAAATACTATTTCCCCGGTCTCCCATCCGATGTCAAAGAGACCATCTCTGCACACTTGGTTTCTGGCGGACTGGAACAATGAATGGGGTGACCGCCCTTCATCAATTACATCCAGAATGTACCATGAAGAGTTCCCTGGATGACCTTCAGTCTGGGTTGGGAAAACGATATCGCGCATTCGCACGGGCCACTTCCTACTTCGTGCTCGTCGGTACACGATGGGCTGGTTAGCGTCGCCAGCTTGTCAAGGCTGTGGGATGGATCAAACCCCCGAGCATGTTCTTTTCGAGTGTAGAGCTCTTCAGCTTTACAGGCTAAAGATTTCCGGTCTAATTCAGGTGGCACGGGACATGCGTTGTCTTCTCCCCTTTCAGGCGGGGGATAATGTTCGTAGTCACCTGAGAGCAGTGGTGGTATTTATTAGGGATTCAGGTATAGGCTTCGCCTCCTTTTTGCACTCTGTTCCTTAGTTCACCCTGTCACATCATCGGATATGCCACATGTCCCTTAAAACAGGGAATACATTTAGATGGCCGTGCCATTGTGTATTCTGTGTGTGAGTGTATGCAGCGGAGGTGGATGTGATCCTGACTTTGGCTTTAGCTTAGTGATTGTGACTGTGGCTTTGTAACTGAGATGATATTTGACCTCCCTGTACCATACTCTTTGGGAATGTAAGTCTCGTGATGGACGTCTGGATCAGAGCCAGTTGTGAATTCTCACAATGACTTTCCAAGGGACTTTGAAGTTTATCAACAGTTTTGTTGTTGTTTTTCGGGGTTTGTATTAGTTTTGTAGGAGGGCGTGTGGCTTCGGGCCAGAGCCCCAATGAACAAATTCAAATTCTAATTCATTCAAAGCTTTCGCCAATGACTGTCTTGTTGCTCACTTACAGCACTTACAAAATTAAATCGCCAGGTAAAAAACAAGCCTAAAAGCTGACAATAACACCTAATATCTAAAATAGGCCTAAAAGCTAACACATTTTAAACCCGCAATTGTGATGGTTACTGCTTTTAGCTTACACATAATAGAGATCTCTGTTGCAGTGCGTGATAGAGGTGTGCGCCTCAACATATATGGGAAGTGGCGGAAGTGTACAGAAGATCGGCTGGGACTAGTTAATCACTGCAGCCGCTTGTTTCTCGTTGCGTGTATTTATAAATTACGATTGAAAATCCCGTTTGGCAAAATGCACATGTGGGCTTTGCCGCGTCGTGTTTCTCGTAAGTTCGTGGAGGGGGGGAGCAGCCGTGGGGTGCCAAAATGCCGGATAAAAGTTTTACTGTTTCATCCTTAGTGAAACCGTGTTGGGAATGAAGGATAACGGCGCATGGGTAACCACAATATTCATGTTAGAAGGCCCCTAACTAAGAACAGTCCTCTGATGTACGGGTGCTGGAATTCTGTATCCAGTGTGCCAACATCCATATCCACCCAAAAGAGATAGTTACGGTCGCAAGTACGGTAAAGGATACCCAGACCAAGACTATTTGTTTGGCCAAAATACGTCATCCTCAGGGGCTTTAGAAACTGTCGGTCCCTTTATACAAATCTTAAAATTCTGGTTAGATTGGAGTAACGACTCTGGTAACGACTGCTTGTGTTTTATTTCCTAGCTGATTTACGACTGCCATCCCCCAACTCCAACCCTTAAAATTTCATCCTGAATCTGCGACTGATTCGGACGAGAAATCTGATGGCAACTAGTGATGCCACTAAATTTGTGATAGTTGGCTCCTTTTCCCGTAACAGTTTATTTCATTCTTCAGACGTTGACCTAAAAATTCGACTTTTCAACTTCAGCTCTAATATGAAGTAACTAATATGAAGTAACTCTAAGTATACTCTAATATGAAGCAACCCCCGGCGTAACATACCCGGTTCCCGCATACCTGAGCGAAATACTGTAGTGGGCAAAATTGAATAAAAAGGGTGCCGACTGCCCCCTTGCCTCCTCCTCCGAACTCCCCTACGGCCTACCCAGTTGTATGGTGTGATTTTCCCCCCTGCCCCCCCCCCCCGGTAACCTCTTTCTCGTCCCGCACCGCCTCCCCCGTCCCCGACCCGGATTCCCCTATTGAGTAGTCGGAATATCCCCATCCCTGCTCCTCCTCTATTTTAACCCCTGCTGATTTGTTTTTTTCTGGAAGTAAATGTCTTTTTTCAATGGAGGACGCTCAATTGCCCGTTTTTCCGTTCTGATACCAAGCGCAATAAATCCAACAACGGTCGTGCATGCAGTGATTGTTACTGAACCAACTTTGAAACTCTTCAAACCTGCTCTAAGAGGTAGCATTATTAAAGCAATATTTCGATTGTTACTGATTTACAGGCCACACCCGTTTGTTTGACATTGTCGTCGCTCGCCCTCTTTCATTGTAGTGCATAATTCATAACGACGAATTTGCTTGCCCAACCAAAGCGTATTATATATATAGATTCCTTTCGATTATGTCGCCCATTCTTAATTGTTTAACTGGCATTATTAAGTGATGTTCATTAATTCAGTTAGGGCCTAGGGCTTCGGGCAGATGACCAGGAGTGGTTAACGCTCGTTAAACCCTTTAACCCTTTAACCCCTTAATTCAGTTGTAGCTTAATACAGCAAGCTGTCCTACCCAAGCAATTTGTTAGGCTGCGTACTAAAAAGTTAAATTTGTGGCGCAAATACAAAGTTAGCCGTTCTCTGCGTACTTGACAATGTGCAAAGAATGTCTTTAGAGATTTAGATTCAACACAAGCATGATATTATTCGTTATGAAAATTTCGCTAAGCGTAAAACAGCTTCTATGCAGACCATTCCTCCTTTACAGGTTTACGGTATTTTTTTCGTAAATAACCTAGATAAAGCAAACATCCTTTCAGTCTGGCATGCACCATCGGAGAGTAAGGCCTACTACAGAAATAAATTGATAAATTTGATAAATTGACCTAGAAGTAAAAGTCTGTGACTTTATTATGAGAGTAAAGTTGGTTTGAAGCAAATTACTCAGT
>JAHWFP010222618.1:0-15014 GCA_023313725.1 Lithobius niger | reverse complement strand
TGCCCTACGGGGCCCACTTGATTGAAAGTGACATCATTACCCCCCCCCCCATGATGGTGTGTAGATTTTACCAAATTTCATGTAAATTCCATGACATGAAGGTGACCTCACGGTCCAACTGCCCCCACACACGTGGCCAGAAGTGACGTCACCTTGCAGGTCCTACATTTTTGGGTCACGTGACCCCTCCCCACGAGACATCACTGCTATTCCCAATCAGGGTTTGTAAATTCTACCATGTAAATTCCACATGACGAGGGCAACCTCACACTCGACCCCCCCCCCCCCCGCGTGACTGAAAATGGCGTCACCTTATGTGCCTCCCATTGTCGTGGTTGATGACACCCCATTTTGTGATGGCACCCTACAGATTTCCCCATCACTTGACCCCCTCCCCTCCCACGTGACCCCCACTTTCCCGCCTCCACGTAGTTTGGGTGTGTGAACTTCCACAAAATTATGTGTAAATCCAACGTGATACCCCTGCATGATGTAGTCACCCCAGATCACATGACTCCTCATGTGACATCATTACCCACCTCACACGCCGGAAGTTTTGCCGTTGCACCAGCCCACTGGCCCATCCCGTACCCATTAGGATGTGTAAATTCTACCATGTATTTTGGAGGCCTCACAGTCACCCCACGGCCTCTTCATCTCACCCCCCACAACAGGCCATCCTCTCTGTCCGGGTGAGTCTCAAGATGGTCTGGATGAAAAGTGGTGTGAGTTTCGCTTCTTTGCTCCAAACCTGATGATTCAGCATCTTCAGTATGTCACTTCCAGTGCAACGCTAAAAGGCATAAACTTTCCCGTCATGAGCGTCAACTGGCGTTGAATCAGGAGTACACACGATTTCGAGGGGTCCAACAAACCCGGAAAAAAGCGTACAATCACTACATTAGATTTGCAGATTTACATTGACTAGCAGATCTGGAGGGATTCCGACGATTTTGCACAGATTTGTAGGGATTTGGACGATTTTGCACAGATTTGTAGGGATTTGCGCAGATTTCCAGGGATTTGCGCGGATTTGCAAGATTGTTACGGATTGCAAGACTTGTGCAGATTTGCAGTGTTTTGCAGTATTTGTATGGATTTGCAAGATTTGCTCGGCTTTGCAAGATTTCGCCTGAACTTGCTGATTTCATGAAGATTTACAGATTTAGGGATTTCATTTAGATTTGCTGATTTGCAGTGATTTGCGCGGATTTGCAGATTTTACCGTCTTTATAAGCAGATTTGCAGATTTCGTGTTGATTTGCAATGATTTGCAGGATTTACAGAGATTTACTGATTTGCAATGATTTTCAGATTACACTTGGATTTGTAGATTGCAAAAATTTGCAGATTTCCCTTGGGTTTGCAGATTTCACATTGATTGCAAATCTGAAATCAGAGAGCGTACAAGATATCAGCACTTGTCGGACCCCTCGCACGATTTAGTAGTTACACACTATTTCTACACCATTCGGCCTCGGCTTCAAAAGGCCCTCTCCTTCCTCGCTTCAAGATCATTCAACCCAGTTCCTGCCGCATGCATGGACTAAATTAATATAGCACGAGTGATACGTTCCGCTCCTATACATATATTAGGTTAAAACTTATACAATGTATACACATTTTAACGTGCCACCAAACATCGCGTAGAATTTACAGGGTAGAATTTGCATAGCCTAATGGGTTGGGGAACGACCCGTGGGTTTGTGCGATGGTGGCACTTCCGGTCATGTGAGGTTGGTAATCACGTCACGGGGGGGGGCGGGCCGGGACACGTTATATGGGTCACTCTTTTAAATTGTAATGGAAAGCACCTTAAAAGGTTCCGTAAGATGAAAAAAGGAGAGACAAACAGTACTAAATCTCCTACCGTAGCATATGATGGGAACAGTATTGTCGTACTACGAAAATTACACATACCTTAGAAGGAATTTTTTTACGTGGCTGAGTTGGCAAGTCTGTTGGCAGAAATTTAAGGCAGGTGTTATGCTGGTTCGAGTCTCGGCACATGTTGAATTTTTTTTTATTTTCAATATACTGGCTGTGATTGAGACCGTTACTCCTCCTTCCTATGGAACTTTGTATAATCCTTATCGTAGTAAATATATTGAAATTAAAATTCCACCATTCTCTAGACCCGAACCAGTATCTTCGTCTTAGAATCTAAAACCACCGGATTTCCTGACTGACCTATGATCTCATGAAAGATGGCACTTTTTAAATTCTCACAATGTAATTTTTGTACCACAAAATCTTCGCTGAGGTGGGCGCCGTTCCCGTCTTTATAAGCTCCTGGTTTTACTAGCTCTACGTTGTCAACATGTTTCGATCTTGCAACCTCTTGGCTAGGGGAAGCCAAGCTCTTGACCACTCGGATATGCTTTGCTCGATATGCTCAGGTTCCCTCTTCGAAGGTAACCCTAACAAAGTTCGCATGTCGACAGCCATATTTGTACAAAAACATTTGTTGTCCTCGTACCCACAGGGAGAAAAGGTATTTTGCTGTTGATGCACTGCATACATTACCCTAATTTTATTGATGCGCAGGGTTCAGGGTTTTTTTTTTTAGTCTCAAATATGCAAAAAAAAAGTATTCTAGCGGCTTTTATTCTCTTTTTTCTACAGGCAGCTCTTGGTACTGTCTGCTTTCCCCACCTTGGGATTTATAAATTCCAAAACGAAGAAAAAAATTCATGTTTTACTGCATTATATAATTCAAGATATTTGATCGGTGAATGAAGAAATTTAAGCAGGAAAGCCTAATCAAATACTCAACTTAAATTTTGTTTACGCGGAAATATTATTGTTTCTTTTTTTTTCTTCAGGTCTTTGATTAAATTGTGAAAGTGGCGCACCTTCACAGTTTCTTATATCAACCCTGAGTCTGGATGAGAGAACTAAATCTCGGCATATCCAAACGAATCTGTTCTAGAGCCACAGATATTACGCATTGGAAGCCCTCGTCAAGAACCACAAGACTTAGAAATCCTTCCAATAACCAGTAGAAGCCAATCTGACAAAATGATCGGTAACTTGCCAACGTTAGGTCCAAGCCAAGCTGACAATTAATGAGAAGGATAACCTATCAACGTCACGTCCAAGCCAAGCGGACAAAGAGTGAGAAAACTTACCAACATCTAGTCCAAACCGAGCTGATAAAATGGCGGAAACCTCACCCACATCAGGTTCAATCACAGGTCACCAAAAGCCAAGCGACCAAGTTACGCCCGCACCTATCGAAGATCAACAAGAACGGAAACCAAGAGAACCTACAAGTGGACGACTACAAGAGTCACAACACTTGTCTACGGCTAGTACAAGCCAATGTAAGCATTCTTACTGAGGACTTACTATACTATACTTACCCGAACCTCTATGGCTCTTAAGCAAATGTAAGCATTCTGTTGCTGTATATTCCCTTGCAAGTCTGGGGCTGGAACAAGCAAATGCTAACACTCCCTTACTGAGCCTTTTAAGTTCAACACTTTATTTTATTTTACCTTTTGTGCCTTCAGTTAGCCCACACAATACGGAGTTCATTCATTCTGCAAAAAAATCCGTGTTTCTTGATGCAGCCTCTTACTAACTTGATAGTTTAAAAGATAATCAAGAGAAGGTCAAAAATAGTCAAATAAAAACGACAGTAGACAGTAAAAGACAGAAAAGTGTCTTTTGGGTTAGCTACTTGTATTATGGCACTTGACATTAAATTATTAAAAGGAAAAAGTTGAATACACTGACGAATTCAAACTTTTCGAAATATGTCATCAAAAATATTTTGACATGAATGGGCGGTTACAATCAATAGTTTTTTTTTTGGTCGTTGTGCTATTTTATGGTATAAGTTGTTAACTATTCAAGAAGTGAAATGAAATTGTAGTGAGAAGATGAATATAGGTGTTTGTTTCTTTTAATATTTAAGAACCAAGGTTTTATTTAAGGTCAGTAGTCAGTGGTTTTTATGGAGTGAGCGTTAATACAGAATCAGAATGCGTTTATTGAGGCCGCAGCCCTAGGCCATAAGCCGACTCTAATACAGGGAACCCTCTTAACAGTACGGCCACTACCATGATATTGTTGTCACAGATCTCGGAGCCGAAGATCTGCATACTGCGACAATAATAAATGCCAACAAAAATAGTAACAATGATACAACAAAATTCTGCTACTGGTATCTATCCTCACGCCATTTCCGTGACACTCCCAGGCTGCAAACTCGAAAGGGTCTAGAGTTGGAGTTGGTGTTGTCCTCGTCCAATTTGAACCTGAACTCCTTCCCAAACCTCCTTTTGAACCTGAATTCCTTCCCGAACCTCTGTTTGATCCTGAACTCCTTCCCGAACCTCCTTTTGAACCTGAACTCCTTCCCAAACCTCCTTTTGAACCTGAACTCCTTCCCGATCCTCCTTTTGGACCTGAAACCTGACAGCTCAACCAGTGACGAGACGTAGATATAGTAGGTTGCCACCTGTTGCCCACCAGTCAACCACTACTGATTACACTAATTTGAAAAGTAAACAAAATCCAGGTTGAAGAAGAGCACTCTTGCGTGTATTGCAGGGATGAAGCAATCGAAACACATTATTATTACCACACTTGGTATAATCAGCAGCTCAAACTACAGCCATGAAGAATCTTAGAAATCTATTATAGTGATGTACACGTTTGTACCATACTAATAGTTTTGATTTAAGATGAACCATTAATAACTTTTCTATTTAAACATTCGGTAGTGATTCACAACGTAACACTGCACAGAATTTTCGGCAAGACTTCTAAGTTAACAGTATCGTTTAACCCACAGAAAATCCAGGACAATGCCTGTCTAAATCCCAGACTTCAAACTGATTCCCAGACGATAACTGATTCGCACATGAAGCTCGGATCGGTCTAGGGAGTGGGTTAGCATCCCCAAGAATTATTACGTTAACCGACAGTAACTCTAAAGCAATCCACCCACTGGTGATCAACGCTGCATACCAACATGTGACGTTCATGGAATCCCCGCCAGTCGTATATCCTGCGATCGTCACTTGTGCCACTCCTCAACACACGTAGCTTTCCGCCTATGTGGGTATAGCTGAAGAAAACCATGATATCTAGTCGAACTTGATATTAATATGATCGTGTCGGATCTTGCGATCCACACTGCGGACACCGAGGTGTAACAACAAAGCATGCGAGGCAGATCCGATGCAACTTTTCAGGGAAGGGCGGAGTTTGGAGGCTGCCGACTCTGACGTCACGTCGTCGCATTCCTCGGGGTCTGTGCTACAGTTACTTCCACCCGTAAGAGCGCTCTACACCTTAAATGTGAACTTGTGGCTTCAAAGCTACAACACTCAATCATAACGATTTATTCGATAATTTGAAACCCGTCAAATTTATATTCTACCGATTCCAACATGTTCTTGACATTAACGGCATTCCAAAATGTAACATTATGTTTCATAAAGATAATAAAAACAGAAAATTTTGTCTCTAAACATCTGTAAGACGTTCGACATCGCTAACAAGCTTTCATACAAAGCTGCACGTGAACTAAATAAACCCAAGTTAAACAAAAGGTTCAAAGGGTTTTACCGAGCGTTAACCGCACCCGGTAAACCAGCACATCAAGTCTAGAGATATCTAGACACACGCTAGTATGTCGCGCCAAGTTAGGCAACAATCATCACAACACACATCACATCAATTCAATTGTCGAGGTTGTAAACCGTTGTAGTGCCACGCCATAGCGTCAGTGTCACATATCTTGAAGCATAGTTGGGCACATTTCAGGTACTTGGGGAAAAATAATAATGCGGTACAAAAGCTTAAATTGTGTTGAAATCACGGGCAATGACCCACCTGACATAAATTAACTCGTGTAGGAATGCCAGCTAAGCTGCTTTCAATGCAAAATCTGACCCTCAATAACGTTGAAAATGTGTAACTAGCTAGCTAATTCTAGTCCGCTCATCCCCATGTTAATTTCCATAGGGTGATTGATTATTCATTGATGCCGAGACTACGGGAAGGCTTCCAGCTATGAAACTGGACGAATGGTTGCAGTACGATACGAATTGCGTACCTTTTACGGTTTGGAGCCTAGGGGTGTAACGAGGATGACGTGGGTTGGCGCGTAAGTACGAAAATATTGTTATAACCATTGTTAGTATTGTCGGCATCGTTTCTCATTGGACAGCCAAAGTTTGGACAATGACAACGTGTATACTGACGTGCACACACTAGTGTAGCACGATAAATCTAAACAACGTTGCCAAAGAAATATTGTATTCACGTCCAATTCACGAAAAACAAACTAACTCTAAAAACAAAGCAAAATAAACAAAGCCAAAAACTGGTGAAGAGGCCACCACGTTGAGAGTAGTTCGGCCCTTCAAAGGAGTGATATCAACACACAAAAACTAACGAAATAAAACAAATTACAACAAAATTAAAACCAAACCAAAAACCTATAAAGAGCTGACCATGTCGAGAAAGATTCGGCCTATAGGCAAAAGGTAGTAGCAAATTGTTGAAAACCAAATTCTTGTTGACGTGCCACTTTATTACACATATGCACGGTAGTGGAGTTGAGTCTAATAAACAATTTAAAAAAAAAGGACTGATATCATATCAAAAACCAAAACTGATAAAAGGGGACGCCAAGTTCCGAATGTTTCCGCCGTTCAAAGGAGTGATATCAACACACCAAAACATTCGCCAACTTGGACGTTAAATGTAAACTTGAACATTGCTACCGAAAGTAGCAATATTCTAGTTTTCATTTAAAGTAAAACTAAACCCTCCCATCTTAAACTTCAGTATCGTTAATTAAGACACTTAAAATACATGTGAGAGGTACGAAAACCACTTAGTCTTTATAGTTATTATAGACAAGCCTAAACTCAAATTTTGCGACGACTTAAAAATCACAAGTGAGGTAATTTCTGAAGAAGACTCTGCTTTTCTTTCAATACAGATTAACTCTGTCGTTCAGTGGTCTCAGTGCTGGCAACTTCCTCTTGCGGGCGCAAAATGTTGTGCCCTACACATTGTTAGACAGAATCTACAGCACACATACTTTTTAGGAACTAGTCAGCTGAATTCGGTTAAGGAAATGCGCGACCTTGGTATTCTAATTAACCACGATTTAAAGTCATCTTTGCATTGTGGGATCATTGTGAAATCTGTGTACCGCAGACTCGCCATCACCAAGCGGTGTTTTGTTTCCTCTAACCGACATACCCTTGTCTGGGCATTTAAAGTTTTCGTCCGTCCGCTATTGGAATATGCAAGTGCGGTATGGTCACCCCATCTTCTACAGGACATTGATAGGCTGGAATCTGTACAGCGTTCCTTTACAAGGTCAGTTTGTGGGCTACGCGAACTATCTCCAGGGAATCGTCTTAAGGTACTTGGTTTGGAATCACTTGAGCTTAGGCGCCTAAAGGTGGACCTAATCCTTACATACAAGATCCTTCATGGATTAGTTCCTTTGGATCTTCCTTTTTTTGAGTTGAGTCCGGTAAACTTTGCCCGGGGCCACTCTTTCAAATAGTGTAGCTCTAGGTGTAACCTGGATTGTCGTAAGTACTTTTTTGCCAACAGGGTGGTTGCAACATGGAACGCCCTCCCAGAGGCAGTTGTCTCCGCAACTTCGGTGGGTGTTTTTAGGGGTCTGCTTAACCGTGTTGACTTGTCCACCTTTCTTAAGCGCCCGTATTCGTGATGCTGCCATCTTTTGTTTCCACAGGACCGGTGTTAGTGGTTTCTTCCGAGACCCTTCCGTCTTCCTTGCCCTTATTCTGGGGCCGAACATTTATTATTATTATTATTATTATTATAATGTGTCTAAATCTTCATTCTAGCAGACGAATTCTTCGTTCGTGCCATCAACACAGCCAAGTCTCGTTCGTGTGACGACACACTTCATCACCCCTTGGCGCATGCGCTCGGGCAAGAGAGCGCTCGGCTCTCATTTCATTCCTCACCACTACTGCTAGCAAAGAACAGCATCGCAGATTCTTTTCAAATGAAGCGCGTGTCCCCTAGTCTGCCTTTCCCTCCCCACAAACAACAAGTGGACACGGTCCAATCGCTTATCATCCCAGCATTTCGCGTAGAGTGGATTACCGCCTAGCTGAACAAACTTTCACGAGTCTTTGTAGGGTACTGAGTAACGGTAGGGTACGTTCTTGAACACTTTAATTTAATAAATCACACAGAGATTGAATTTTGGTTGGAGCTGCTATGGTGAGAGCGGTCCGGTCTCGCCGCCGCTATGTTAGAAGCACAACCTGGCGCGCACTCGCTAGTATGCTATGATGACGTCATTCCTCCAAGGTCCAGGGTGTTGATGTGTGACGTCATTACCAAGCGAGGAAATCGCGTTCGCTGTCTCGCACTGTGGAAACATCAAACTTAAATTTTAAATTAACTATTGCTTAATTAATACGAATGTTGGAAACTTCGCGTAACTTGCATCTTGTTTTTTTTCGTACTTAACTAACAATAGTGAAATTTAAGATGGAAGGATTTAGTTTTCCTTTAACCTTCGAACTATTAAGCGGTGCGATTAACTTGGCGAATGTTTTGGTGCGTTGATATCACTCCTTTGAAGGGCCGAACCATTCGGAACTTGGCGGCCCCTTTTACCCGATTTGGTTTTTGATATGATTATAATAACCCCAGACAAGCTTGATTGTCATAAAATTCAAAATTAAATGTGTCGGGCACACAACAAACCTTCTTGGACTTCTCTGATAGACATTAAAGTTTATACCACGGCTATGACGTCATGCTAACTTAACGCCATGCTACATTTCCGTAGGTTAAATCCCGTTAACCGTGACCGGAAGTGTGCGTCATCACAACAAGTGTGAGTCGCCAAATTACCCCACACTTTTGCCGATAACCCAAACTTTTGACACTTCCGGATCACGCAACGGGAACGCACACACCAACAACCAAATATGGCGTCCAAAACCGTAACGCAATAAAAACGTACAAAAGGAGTTACCTAACTTACCGGAATGTCCCGAATGAAATCCTATCCCTACTAACTCTCACATCTCTGGCCCATACCTAAGTTTCAATAAATACGAATCCAAACCTATTTACTTTGCCTTTTGGATTTATATGTCAGATCGCCTGAGCGGGGAAGTCTGACATATAAGTCCAAAAGGCAATGTAAATAGGTTTGCATACGTATTTAATGAACCAATCTCGAGCCCATTGGCTTTCCGTCCCGTTTAAACCATATCTAAGTTTATTCACTACGTTTAACTCCCCCCTCCCCCTCCACAAACTAAGATGAATGACCTTCATCAGTACCAATACACCTGTTAGGCTATTACCGTATGATTTGAAATAGTTCTCAAACTACAAACGCACAAAAAGAATTACTGACTTTGCCAGATGTCGTGCAATGTCCTTCTATCCTTGCTGCCTCACACATCAAAGTTTATTCACTCCACAGCTTCGAAAACATGAGGGGATTACCAGCCAAACCATACCAACGATGCGTCTGTTTAACTCCCACCCACCCCCCTCCCTCCACAAACTTGAGCGTAGCTTGCAGTCAGCCTCCCTGCCAAAGAATTCGTCCGTCTAACACCCAACTCTACTCCCCCTCCACAAACTAAAATAGAATGACCTTCATTCATTTTGGCATACGGATCACCGTATTTCTTTAAGCAGTTTTCACAAACACAAAACGTTTTAATTAAATACGAGGTAGCTTGACGTCCCAACCGTGGTGTAAATCAGTTATTGGTGAGAAACTAACGGTCATCGATGTTTAACCCACGGCTGCGATGATTGTCCCTACTCGCGTATGCAAATCTGCCTCGTGCTTCGCACTCGCACTTTGCATACGCTCGCAGGGCCAATCATCGAAGGCGTGGGCTAAAAACGGTAACCGTTCGTTTCTCACTAATAACTATAACTTAACCCACTGAACATCCAGGACAATGCCCGTCTAATAATTACGATAACGGATTCGCATATGAAGATCGTATCGCAACATCCTTAAATTTAAACCTTAAATTTTCGGGGGGAGGGGAGGGGGGGTTGTCACGATGAGGTAATTCCGCAAACACATTTTAAAAGACAGTAACTAAGGGATTTTAAAACAATTTACTGCAACCTACCTAAACACTCGAGCACAATCATTGAAAACCAGAAACGCAGCAGTTACACATCACAGTGGCTGCCGCCAAGTTCACAACCTAGCGATCTCCATCACAACGTTTTGCGGTTTTTAAAAATTTCTCACAAGCAAAATAGGTAATTCTTTTGTAGTTCAAAACTTTTTGGTTTGTATATGCTAATTCGTTGTCTTAATACGGGTTTTCAAGCTATTTATTGACTCAATGGGCACGCTGCATAGTTAAAAAGCTATAACAATGTTTAATGTTTCCACGTTATTTAACCGTAAAAGTGTAGGCATAGTTTCAAGTCAAAAACTGATCTGAGTGAGGTGTATTGACTTTAAGCACTAAGGTCTCTTACGCCATGTTATTTTATTTATTTTTAAACATTGACAATGGTACGCCTTTTCCCCTCACTCGTCCCTCATGTTTGGCGATGCCATGGGGAACCACTGTCCCTGGTAGGTCTAACCTTGGTGATAAGGCATTCGTGGCCTCAACCCTATACCATCCCATCAACCCTTCCTTTGCAGCCGGGTAACCGTCTTCGTTTTAAACTTTTAAACTTTACAATTTTTAATTTTTGTTTTAACTTTGGATGGCAGTTAGTGACCACCAGGTCCTTGCCATTCCGGTTGCGTTTGCAGTAAACTTATATATTATTATCACGTATGAAACATCTTTAATTGTTAGGCAATATACAATGCATCCGAGCATTAAGTTTAAAAGAACTGGAAGTAAATTACCAGTTCTTTACACCGTAATTTTACGGAAATTTTAAACAGTTTTTGGCTCTTGTTCGTCCTTTTGTACAATTAATAGAGAAAATTATGTCAAAATGGGAGAAATTATTGCACGACGAATAATTATGGCGCCTATAAAAAGTTTTTTTTTTTCTTTCCAGATACCAACCAATCCGGAATTCTAATTTCTGGAGGGAATCCTAATATAGCAATAAATGCCGTAAATGCTGGAGATGTCTCATTCCAGATCACCAAACATGTGCATTACCACACAGCAGATAATTCAGCAGAAATGCAAGGTGATAATTAATATTAATAATAAATATCACCAAAGATCATCAAAGAAATGTACAAGGAACTGCAAATACACAATTTTGAACAAACAATGGTTTTTACCCTATTAACTGAATACTATTTTAAAAAGGATTTAGAAATCCCTGTTGGCGAATTGGTCGCAATAATAAAAATTGGCTAAAATGCCAGAGTGGATGAAATAACTCTTAGATTAAAAATGGATGTTCTACCAAATACCGCTTCATTTTAACAAACTCCCAGCTGAATAACGATGCCTACAAAGTGTGCATAAAGTAAAAATGTGACCATAAAAAATGTTTTTTTAATTACTGTATAATTGCAAACTGACGAAAAGGTAAAGAAATGATCCTTGGATTAGATTTAAAGTAAATCGAAGTAGAATGAAGTTGTTTTTCAATTGCAATGCATATAATTTAAAGTTTTTATTTATACATAAGTTTTCAATGGCTAAGATTTTTTTCTTTGAATGTTAACAAAAATAACTGTTAATACATAAATGCAAGAATTTGTGGATCTATAAATTTATACACTCCTGGAAAATGTCACTGTAAGTAGGCATGTAACTTGCGTATACAAAATTTTAGCGGGCTACGTGTACTGAATGTGTATTAAACATTACCATTATTATTAATAATAGTTTATTCATTCTCTTTGAAATGTACACAGACTACAATACATAAACATTTCATTTAAATGTAAGAACCAGCACGAAGCACTTGTTGTTAAACTGTGCACAAACAAGCATGTATGTCCAAAGTTTACCACAACTGCAGAAAGATACGAGTGACAAATCTTACAACTGTTAATTTAGTAAATACGTACACTAGACCAAAATGCATAAAAATTAACCAACACTCACTACAAAGGTAATTAAAAAATATTTATTTATTTCTTTATTTATTAAAATATCCAGACACACACTAGTGTGTCGCCGCCAAGTAGATGAGATTTAATTGGTTTCAGAGCTTTATTATTGTCAGGCATAAAAAAGGCGACTCAATAGTAGACTGTGTCATTTAACTGTAGCACGCTTATAACTGATTTCAGCCCACTGCTGTAAATTCCCTATGTGGTAAAAATCTTTACAAATCATTGGTATGAGGAGTGTTGGATCTAGTAACGAAGAAACTTCAACCTTAAAGTGTGGGAACGTGTCCTTTATGGAGAAAACGTACCGTCAAGAACGTCGATTTGTGTTACCAAGAATTAAGTCCCTATTGAAACACGTTAGATTCGTTTCTATTAGTTCTGTGCGAGTTTTTAGAGGGTGCCACGTGTTCCTTCTGGTAATTCCTGCTAATTTTTCAGCCCAAATCTAAAGTAAATTAAATTACAACTAAGCTAAACTAAAAAATAACTAAATACAATATAGTTTCGTTTACTTTAATTTTAAGCTGAAAACTGAGTAGAAATTCCCACGAAAAAAACACATAACTCCCTCTATAAACTTGGATGGAACTAATGGAATTGAACTAAGACGTTTCAGTAGGGGTCTCAATCAAAAATTCTACTCCCAACCCTATCAATTCTTGGTGTTACTGGCAACTATCTAGTAGCTAGCTTTCTAGTTAATTAACGGCTACCGAGTTAATCTCACAGGGTATATAGACACCTATAAATATCTCTACGGAAAGTTGCTGAATATAAAGTTCGGCAGACACGTATCAGTCTGTATTTCAACGGCTAGGTTGTATAACTACTGACAAGTTTCTGCATAATAAATATAGATTATCAGTTATTTGGCAGTCAATATTCCGTATTTTAATTGAGTGGTTGTAAAATTACTAATAAGTTTCAGTTTATTCATCGTTAAATTCTTATAAATTAACAAGTACCAGTCCATATTTTGACGTAGTAGTTGCAAAACTACCAAAAAGTTTCAGTTTATTGACGGTCAAATGTCCGTCATTTGGCAATCAATATTTCATTTTTTAATGGAGTGGTTGTTAAATTACCAACAAGTTCCAGTTTAGTAGCAGTCAAGTGTCCGCAAAGTAGCAATAACCAGTCTGTATTTCAACGGCTAGGTGTATAACTACCAACAAATTTTTGTTTATTTAATATCGGATTTCAGTCATTCGGGAATCAATACTCCGTATTTTAATGGAGTAGTTGTAAAATCACCTACTATCTCTGGCTTCGTACCGACCCGGGTTCGATCCTGGGAAGGAAAGTGTATATGTACGGGTTTTTCTCCGGTTGTTTCCCGCCCGTTGCACGAGGGTTTCCTCCGGGTACTCCGGTTTCCTCCCTCATGCGGCAAAAAACAACTGTTCCTGATGGTGGTAAAACCTTCCACTGACCATCTGCCGCTTGGGCCTAATAACAAGCTATTAGCTTATTGGCCGACACCTATTATTATATTATATTATTATATTATAAGTTTCAGTTCATTCATCACTGAATTCTAGTAAATTAACAAGTACCAGTCCATTTTTTGACTCACAGAAGTCACCATCTGACGTCGTAGCATTGGCTGTGGGGAGTTAAAACTAATTAAATTAGCTTACCGGTTAGTAAAAACAAACTATTATTAAATTTTGACTTCGTTTTGCCAATTGACCATACATTGGAGGGGCTCGACACCCTACCTCACCCCCTTCCTGAAAATATGCCCTGTCCCGATTGCTGCAGGAAGTCTAAGTTAAAAATTCAATCTTCGCAGTAAGAGTGTTACATCTTGTTCATCTGATCTTCTGAGGAAAGACGAAAGAAACTGCTTGCCACAGGTATTTCACTGCTTAGAGAATACCAAATGAATAAGCAACGAACTGCAAAGAAAGGAACGAAGTTAAAGGAATGTCTTCTTAACGCTGACCCTCTTAAAGCTTATGGTAGTATATTATCAACCTAAATCTAAAAAGAAGTAAATTGTAAATTACGAAGCCTTCTAAATGACGGAATATGCCTCAATACTGGGGATGAGATGTGATGGAGGGAAAAGACTTGCAATATTTATTCTGTAAAATTCAGGGTCGACAGTCCCAAAAAAATTACCAATTAAAAATTTGTGGCCTTTTTTCAAGGGGTGTCGAAAACATGCTCATACGTGAAAGCCTTAGGGTGACGGACATCCCAAATCACCCACAGGCTTTCAAATCAAGTCTATGAGCATATTTTTGACAATCCATTAAAATTGATATAAATTTTTAATCCGTGTATTTTTGTACCTACTGCTGAGAATAAATTTTACAGACTAAACGTCGCAAGTCCCTTGTCATCCTTGGGTAAATTAGATGACGATGTTGCTGTCCACTTAAAGGTGAATTACGAAGAATGTCAGAAGTGTTCTTGATTCGTATTAATTTCCAGCAGCTTTAACATGACAATATTTTTTTTTTTTTTTTTTTTTTTTTTTTTAAATTAATTTCTTTGAGCCTTAAGTCAGCCGAAGCAACTTAATGCTTGTATGGCTGAACCGGCTCAATTTTGAACATTACCAGACTTTTAGAGAAGAAGAAATATCTGGTAAAATATGAATTTTAATATTTTAATAGATCCACAAAGAGAAGCTAATGACTTAAAGGAGTAATTCCTTGTGGACGTATTAAAGAGGAGGTTATTTTTAATGCCACAAACAGAACACATTTTTTGGGGGGAGGGGGGTGGAGGGGAATGGGGGGGGAGAATTTCTACCTCCTCTCTCCCCGCAGTTGTCAGAAATTACCAGAGTATGTCAGAAGTTACTAGAATATAAAACCTGTAAGAAGTTTTAAGTTATTCATAAATAAATAAAAGCTGTTAATAATTTTCAAATTTTATGTGACGGTAATCCATCACAACTGTGGGAAGAGAGGACTGGACACTTTTTTTTTTT
>JAHWFP010222616.1:56839-90055 GCA_023313725.1 Lithobius niger | reverse complement strand
ATTAGCTGTGAGAGCTCAAAAGCGTCCGACGGCCTTAGCTGGCCGCTACAACTGTCGGCCAGCTACGGCCGTCAGACGCTTGAGCTCTCACAGCCAATAGCGCTATCTCAATCGGCTGCGAGTCGAAATCGAAGAGTGACATCGGTCGGCATTAATTTCTGCGCGTTCCAGCAAAACAATGGCAGTCTCCATGTCGTGTTTTGGTGATGGAATAATTAAATTATTGTATCGGACGTACGTAACGTATTCTTACCGCAATTCTTGTGTTTAGTTATTGTGTAAATTATCCAAAAGTAAAGCATGCATGTCAAAATGGATGTATTTGCCCTTTAATAGCAAAAGTTGTGTAATTTTTTTAAAGTAAAACATAAGTAGTGGCTGGGCCGATTCAATGAAAATAGAAACGGAGCAGCACAATGATTTGAGAATGTTTGCAAGAAAATGGTACATAAAATTCGTAATAAAAAAAAAACAATGGTAAGTACTAAAAATGGTCATTGGTGAGACCACAATAAAACTAAGGCTAACTGGGTTCACAATAGCAATCAATAACTACTAAAAAAGATAATTTGTGCTTACACAATAAAACTGGCTATCGGGATTCAAAATAAAAATCAAATGTCAGCTTTTTCTTCCATGCATGCAGTGACATACTTAGAAATCTGGAGACCCCTGCAGTTGCCTTAAATGGTAATCCTTTAGTATAGATTCAAAAAGTGAAATACCTAGGCCCGGTAATCCCGCCGGACCTAAGAGATGACAGCAATATTCTCAATCGGAGAAGAAATATCTGTATTAGGGCAGAGTGTTTTAGGGCAGAGTGTTTTAGGGCAAAGTTGTGGCCACTGCATACACTGCTTGATACGTCACAGATCTATTGCATGCATCTCCGGACAAACGGTTCAAGCCAGTGTTTGAACAGTCTCAGAGTGTGCTACACAATGGCCTACGATTCTTGTTTGGTTTGCCCACCTGGAGCAGTGTAAGTTGTTTGCAACCTTGGGTGTCCCTTACTTTGGGGACGTTCGTAGACAGAGGGTTTATGCTTTCCTGAGCAGACTGTACTCATCGGACAGTTGTGGACTCAAGTCTCCCTTCTGTCATGGAAACCCTGTCCTCTATGTGGAGAGTGCTCCAGTGGAGAGTGGTTCTAGTGTTCCACTTGTCTTGTCTTTGTTATACTTTAGCGTTTGAATATTTTTGTTATTTGTAAAGTTTCTAATATGGACCTTTGCTGGCCTGAATTAAAGTTATTATAAGCACTAAAATTAGTAATTAGAGCACAATAAAACTAGAGCTAACCGGGTTCACACAAAAATTAACGGTGAGTACTGTAAGTAATTGGCGAGAGCACAATACACCCTAGGGCTAACCAAGTTCGAAATAAAAACCAACGAAGTACTTTAAATTGGTGTTGAGCTCTGCTAATAATTTTCTTTCCTGGGTAGTGGGCCCTGGTGCTGCAACCTGTGCAGTCCACTGCTAGGCTACGTGCAGAAACTTCCCCAACGCGGAAATGAAAACCGTTACTCAATGAAAACTCCTTACTCTTCCTGACGAAATTCGAGCCTAAATACCTAATGTACTGTAACACCAACATCGTCACAAATACCGACACCAAATCAAACCAACAACAAGTTCGTGCAACTGCCAGTCGACTTTTCCATTTCTGCCTGCTATAAGTGGCGACACCCTGCCACATCACTGTCTAAGACCTAATCAACCCGACAAAAATAATGGAAAAACACTTTTTATTGAGGAAGCGGGGGGATCCTTTTCCGAGACCAAAGCAACATCAGAGGACAGAAGATTTAAGATTGCGAGCACTGGTAGAAAAATAACAAGTTGCCCATTGAAAGGGCCCAAGACTCGCTAACAAGAGAAACATCACACGATATTAAATATTCAACACCAGGAAAAAATAAACATGTTCATCGGATCCTGTCAATACTCATCTTTATGTGCCTTGATCACAAACTCGAACTTGCAAAGAAAGTCCCAGGAAAACGGGAACTGGTGCAGTATAGATCGCTTTCCCATTTTTCTGGGATTCTCTTTGCATGTTCGAGTTTGTGATCAAGGTACATAAAGATGAGTGATAATTGCGGGTCCTATCGGCCCTGTCAGTGGACAACTTGTGTCATTTTTCAACATCAGAGTGATAATCGAATAAATTTGTATGCCGTAAGCGAACAACGTCCTCTATTCTCGTCTTCCTGCAACGAAATTATAACTAGTCGCAGAAAATGCTCGACTAACCAATCAGATAGATCTGCACGTTTGGTTTGTTTATGAATACACTGTTTCCGAAATCACACTTGCCAAATAACGAAATAGACCAACACCATATTACATGATTTACAATTTAAACGCTCAATTATGGTTTTGGCCAATGGTCAGTCTAGGCTCTAGTTTCGTCAGTGAAAGTACACGTACTTACCTTTAACAAGCTAGGGGTCGTACAATGTACGTGTAATAACCAGATAACTAGTCTAGTGTTTTCATACTCGCCAGATTAATTTGAAACATTTATAGCCTACACAAATACTTTAACCAGCGGAGAAATAGTGAGAAGAATAGAACTCAAACTGACTCCATTGCGTAATTCAGGCTTCTTACTAATTGTTGCTACGAAATAAAAACAAACAATAAGTCCGCGTTACTGTGTCGTCATAATTCTAAACAACGTTGCCAAAGAAATTGTGTCTACGTCCAATTCACGAAAAACAAACAAAATGCTCAAAATAAAGCCAAAATAGGTACACAGGCCACGAAGTTGAGAATGGCTCGAAGGAGGGGTATGAACTAAATAAAAAAATTAATTTAAAAAAAAATTAAAAGAAAACCACAAACTGATAAAGAGGCGACTTAGTTGAGAATGGTTTTGCTTCTCGAATAGAGTGATATGAAATTAAAATATTAGAAAAATTACCACTCAAGCTATTGTTGACGTGGCACTTTATTACACATCTGCAGGCTAGTGGAGTTGACTCTAATACACAATTTAAAAAAGAGTAGTGATATCATACCAAAAACCAAAAGTGGTAAAAGGGACCACCAAGTTCCGAATGGTTCGGCCCTTCAAAGGAGTGATATCGACACACCAAAACATTCGCCAACTTAATAACAATAATAATAATAACCGAATACTACTATGGACTTTAAAGTGGTACTATCACCGATTGAAACAACATCTAGCAACATCTAGCGCCGTCTGGTAGTATCTAGCACTTGCTTGCACCAAGCAAAGGAATGCACAACGGCCTTTCTTTTAACGAAACAAGCAAGCCGCGACCTCCTTAATTATTGAGTGAAAATTTGGTTCGCCCTCGTGTACCTGGGAGCAAGCTATAATGGTTAACAATATCACTGCCGCTAAATTTGCCATGGTATTTTCATTCTTTGCGAATGTTTTGGCGTGTTGATCTCACTTCTTTGAAGGGCCGAACCATTCGGAACTTGGCGGTCCCTTTTATCAGAATATGAAATTAAAATATTAGAAAATTTTACTACGGATTACCAAAATTAAAGTTGTATTAGCACGGGCGTCAGGAAGTGCTTATTAGATTTCACTAGCGGAGTCGCTCACTTTGCTCGCTCATTCCGTGTCGTCTCACTCCCCTCCCCCCGTCTCGCTCCCCCCCTCTCATTTAATTTGCCATTCGGTCGGTAGATGGTATCGTATGTTCGCGCTGCTGGCCGTTGTGTTCCAGGAGCAGCTACTATCTCAGCGGGCCTTGGCTGCTACTCTTATAATTTGCAGTTCCGTCGGTAGATGGCAGAGATGGCATCGTATGTCCTGCTTGCTGCTGCAGATGGCTGCGTTGCGGATCTTGTGTAAAAGGATGAGGAACAGCAGGAAATTGTCAAATTAACGTGCTTTTCAACTGTTAAGGTTATCTCGAAGTGAAGAGACCAAACGGGCAGCAGCGGGAGTTTGTTTGTTTGTTTGTTTGTTGTTTTTTTTTAATTTAAGGAGCTTGAACCCAAACTGGGTTATCTGCCCCACGACGATGAGAGGGACAATTTAGCCGGAGAAATCCAAATGCAAAACCCAGGATCTTTGACTTGCCACAATCGACATGAGCAAGAGAAGCGGCAGAGGCTAACAAGGTCAAATGTTACAATATGCTCCTGATGTATCAGCGGTGCAAGAAGGAGGTGAGATGCGTGAGAGTGGATTAGAGCTCACTTTTTACTTTACTTTTTATTGCCGTCGAAAACATCGATTACCTGATTTTTTCCTTATATAGCAGTTCCTTCCTTTTGAAGGCTCAATACCTAGCAATGAAAAGTTGGCTTCCCTGCCGTGCTCGTAGTTCCCTTCTGTGCATGCGCGCAGGCCTCTATTTAAAGCGCCCGAGTAAAGCTGGCTTTCTTTCTAGGGCACCACCGTGTGTGGTTGTCCTCTGTAAGTTCTCCCATGAAGAAACATCTCTACAATTGGACGGACCGTTTTGGCGACAGCCATTCGGTTCCCGAAGAGGACCTTCACCTGGGCTCTTTGAATTTTTCGGTTCTGCTGCATCCCTGCGCCTGGCGACCAGGCTCTGAAGAGAGCTTTCACTTGGGCTATTGGCCCGGTCTCCCTTGACCCGAATTTTCGGTTCTGCTGCATCACTGCGCCCAGGTACCCCTGCACAACACGGGCGACCGGACGACCAGATGATCAGCGACCGGGCGACCACGTACCCAACTTCCTACTTTCAGTTTTGTTGGCTAGCTGCTGTCTCTCCTGTCCCCTGTCCCAGAGATGGACAGAGTTTTCTTTTGCTGTGCCCCTGCGCTCCGGTCGTCATGGGCCTGTGCATCACAGCACGAGCGACTGAGCAGCCAAGCATCCACCAGCTGCTGTGAATGTACATCACACTCGTGTGCCACAGCACAAGCGTCCGAGTGACCGAGTATCTACCTACCCCTGCAACCACGAATGTACGCCAGTGGCCGAGCCACTGCACATTCACTTGATACGACGAATGTGCATCAACGTCCGTGTACCACATCACAAGCGTCCGTACGACTAAGCCACCACCTGCTGCTGCGAAGATAAAAATAACAACGTACAACTACCGAAATTTCAGTCTTACAATGACTGGCCAACCGACTGCTGGCCTGTTCCCCCCTGTCCCACGGGTGGAACAGGGGCTTGTCTTCTGCTGTGTTTCTACATCCGGATGCCAATATATCCCATGTACTACAACACGGGCGACCAGACGACTGGCAACCGGGCAACTGGGTGCTGTCCCACCTGTCCCCCTTCCCACGAATTGACAAGGTTTGTCTTTTGCTGCTTTACAATGCCCAAGTCTTTATATGCCAGTGCACCTCAGCACGAGTCCCCAGGCGACCAACCTTCTTCCTGCTGCTACGAATGTGCATCAGGCGTCCGATGCGACCAGGGCCCGAAGGCCGAAGACTGGCACCCGGACCTGGGACTGGTTTTTAGTGGATCGCATCCCACTGTCCACCTGCTTTTGAAGGTGCTACTTGTCTCCAATGCATTGTCTGTTTCAATCATTGTACTGCCTCTCGAACGCCGGTACGTCTTCCGTCCCTTTGCTGGCACCCGGGGTCTGGGACTTGGGCCCAGGCCCAGGCCCACGTCTGGGCCCGGTGCCCTCCCGTCTTTTCTACGGACCGCCGTCGGTCCACATTCTTCGAGGATAAGGACCTCGATCAATGGTTCCCCCATACCCATAGTCCTATTTGGGGGTGCCTAAGATGACCACACCATCTATACTGTGCATTCAGTACACCACCAGTCGAATGACGCCCCTGTTACAGATGAACCTGCAGCCGGGCTCCTCCCTTCAAGTCGACCGCAGCTACAGCTCCAAGTTCTGCCGTTCGTTGTCCAACTGCACTTCTGCAAACGAGCAGGGGGAGGGACTACCAGGGAACACAGGCGGCCCCCCTTCAACCCCCGGTACACAGTCCCCCAAGGCCATGGGCTTGTTATGGGCGCCCGAGAGAACCGTGGTAGCTAAAGCCCCTGTCGTCCACCAGTCAGTAACATCTTCTGTTCCTTCGCAGGTGACCGGTGCTTGGCGTTCGGTACATTTGTCCCAGAGCCAATTTTGGTTTGCTGTCTCCCAAGTCGGACCTCCTTCAGCCACTCGGGATTTGAAAGGATGTCAGCTAGCTGGTCTCCTTTCCTGAAGTGCAGCGAGTTACCTTGCAATTCCTGGACTACACCTCGAGCTTTCATTTACGATTAAATCTCCACAACTCTAGTCTCCTGTCCTGTCTCCTGTCTGCCGACGACCGCCTTCGCAGACACTTGCTACAACACGACCGCTCTGGTGTTTACGCCTATACAAAAATTCTGCTTCTCCAGGGTCACTTTGACCAATGGTCCCTGTCTCCTGTCGCTTGTCGGCACCCTTCATATTCATAAGCTGCAACATGCCGACCGCTCTGCTATCTAGCATTTGCGGTCTCTAAGCTTCAGCCTTTCGGTTATTGTCAAGCTGTTATCCAGCCTCACTGCACGTTCCACCAGGCCCTTGGGCCTGCTAGGGAAAGTCTCGGTGACCGCAGCTACATGTAGAAACTTTTTCATACGTTGGTATCTCCTGCCTCTTGTCTCCTGTTTCTTGTTGACAAGAACGTAGCTGTTATCTCTTGGATCCTCCATTCGATCCACGAATCAACATTTACTTCAGCTTCGGTCTATGGTCCCCCCAGGCCCTAGGCACGGTCCCCACAAGTTCTGGGGTTTGCTAGGGACACCCACGGTCATCGCAGTTGCGTGAAGAACTGTTTACTTTCACCGGCAACTCCTGTCTTCTGTCTCTTGCTAACATGAATCTAGCTATTATCTCTTGGACCCCCATTACGTCCATGGATCATCGTTTACTTATGCCTCAGTCCACGCCTCCCCCCCCCCTCCCCAGGCCCATAGGCCTGTTAGGGACACGCCACTCCAGGACCACAGCTGTTAGCCACACAACGCTTCTTTCACTAGAAGCTGCAGAAGGACTGCGGATGGCCGTTCCCTTCATAGCGTCAAGATTCTTTCACTGTGACACCTTAGGGCGACAACGACTACTAGAGGTGCCTTTGAAAATTGACCCAACTGCCCGGAATAACTCAAAATCTCGCGACCACGTGTATTAACTCCCTGAAGTGAAGTGATCGTTTTATCAGGAGATCCAGGGTTGACTATTTTGAGTTACTCCATGATCCAAGAGAAATCTGAGTAACTCAATTGGAGTCAATTTTCGAAGGCACCCGTGGATGTCAGGGGGACAGTGACATACACTGACCTACACGAACTGGGCCACATCTTTTTATGCGGTTGCCCTTGCCAAGCTTTCTTACCCTCTCTTTGTCACGAAAATTTTGATGGACGTGCAACCTCCCCGGCCTAGACAAAGCTACTGGTCTCCCTATCCCCTTCTGTTCCCCCCGACCATCACAGCACAAAATGGGGTCTCTCCCCAGCACGATCTCTAGAAGAAATAGATCAATTACAGCAGCGGAGCACCACACTCCCAATTCTTACTATTTTCACCATCTGTACGGCCATCCAGAACACACCTGCGGTCGCTTCGACCAGCGGTGCCTCAAGACAGAATCTACCCGATGCCTGAAACCTTGCACCTTGTCCCTTGTCTCCAAGGCTCATCTTGCAGGACAGGGTCCCTCATCTATCGAAGACCTCGCGTACAGCTCTACCTCTTCGGCCAGCATCAGCTCTGTTGGGAATCTACGTTGGTTGGTGACGGGACCCTACTGTCCCCGGCACCACAGACTACCAACTCCTCTCGGTCGCCTGTTCACCGCGGTAGTTCCTCAGCCGGCTGCAACTTCTTCTGCCGGCTCCTCGCAATTTTCTGGATGCCTCTTGGAAATTTGTCTTCTTCTATTGGCTCAACGTTTGCTTCGGTATTGTCTACCTTCTACATATTGATGTTTCCACGATCGCATGGTCCATCTGCCTTATCTCTTGAGTGATTTCTTCTTGTGTCTAGCGGTCCCTAACCTACTGCAATATCTTCAACCAGCCCTTGAAGATTCCACGCGTTAGAACCCTTCGATCCTGTTTATTCACGATATTACAATATGACCAGCAGATGTGACCACCAGACCTCTTTCAGACAATTCTCTCTTCATTTCCGACTCTTTGGTCGTTGCTCTGTTGCTCCCAAACAATCGCACTTGTCATGCTCCCTCGATCAGGAGCTGTTTGTGCCCTATTATATCAGTCCAAGTATCCCAGTCATTTTCGAACAATCTATGGTCGCCTGATGCAACCGCTTTAGACCTTCTATTCAGTCTTGCTGCATCTTTATCCCGTGGACATGTTCACCGGTCGTCAAGCCCATCCTTCATGGATCAAAACCCTTCCACAGTCTCCAGAAGGTAATGAGAATTTTGTCATGTTTGCATGACTAACTTTTTTCGTTTACCTTGTCCAGAATACGGTCGCCGTCCATGCTTCCTCCACTGTCCAAGGATATGGTCCGAACCCTACTGCGAACCGTAGCACACCAACACGAATGCCTTACTCTGTCTCGTGATGATAAATCCGGTCACCTGCTATGCGACCACCCAGTTCTTCTCACGAGAAGTCCTCTCCGGCCCTCTTCCTTGGTGGGCCATACTACCCATCCGTTCTCCGTTTACGGCCGCCTGCATGGATAACACCCGGTTCACTGGGTCATTAGACTCCGGGGCAGCAGGCTCGTAGCATGGGTAAACATCGTCCTTGGCGCCCACCACCATGTGACACGGTCTGCTTTACAAGGAAAAATCAGGTAATGGATGTTTTCGCTGGCAATGAAAACATAGAAATACCAGGGTACGGGCTGGTTGGTTTCTGTTTTTGTTGCCTTACCGAAAACATACATTGCCATCATCCGCCCGCCCTCCCCTCTCGGTCGCCTGTGTGGAAGAAAGATAAAGACAACTCGACTCCAGTGCTTTATGTAGAGGTCTGCACGCATGCGCAGAATGTAGCCACGAGCACGGCAGCGAAGTCAACTTTTCATTGCTAGGGATTGAGCCTTCAAAATGAATGAACTGCTATATAAGGAAAAATCAGGTAATAGATGTTTTCGGTTAGGCAACAATAACAGAAATCAACCAGGCCGTACCGTGGTATTTCTGTTTTAATTCATTACACAAGCCTACACACCATAAGTCACATGCTCGACGCTATCCTAACCCTAAACCGAAACACTTAACCTATACAGTAACACTACTTTGACCCTGTGCCCCACCCCGTTCTCAGCCTTGTACCTCTCCAGCATACCATGTTCTTTCTGGTCCACTCCACTCTTTGAACAACATGCAACGATGCTTGGGCGTGGGAAGTGGGCGTGGGATGCTTGTTCGAGTTAACATTGTCGGCTGATGTAAGGAAATTCCTGTGCCTCCGCCAGATACAGGGTTTGTTAACTATCCGTCATATAGGTCTGCAACCTGGGATTGTACCAGATGAATTGTACAATACAGTAAAGTCCCTCCGTCTTGTCTCTTCACCATTCCTTTCCCATGGGAAGCTGCTTTCCTGTGTACGGAAGCTTTATGAGGGCATCCTAGTGCATCGACTTGTCAGAACGTTGAAAAGCATTGGGCAGTCTGTTTGATAGCCAGTTTGGGTACCGTGGAAATCGTGGAGCACAAGATGCCACCCTGTAATTGGAGCCAGGTATTCAAGAAACCTGGCTTCAAGGCAATGTCATAGTGGCTGTCTTTCGAGATATTAAGGCTGCGTACGATACTGTCATGACTGAATGGGTTAGACACTTTATCTGTATGGGTAGGAAGCTTTCCGAAGCGATTTTGGCTCTTTTAGGAAAGCGTCCGTTTGTCGGCCGTGTAGGTGGTTACTAGTCTGATGTCTGTGTAACGGTCTTGAGCCCGATCTTGTTTGCGGTAGTGATCAACGATAGCTTAGTTTACTTGAAGTGTGCCAGCATATAAATGTTGTTGTTTATGCCAATGATATTGCAGTGTGAACAGCAGGTGCAGATGTGGGCACCCTAATGACTACTATGAAACATGTTGTCTGCTGTGATGTTAATCTTCTGGAAAGGTGTGGGTTGTCCCTGTCTGTTGAGAGGACTGAAGCAATTGTCTTTGCCTGTGGTACAACTGTTTCTTTCACTTTTGTTGTTGGTTCGACAGTGGTGACCACGTCTAAAGAAGTTAGATATCTGGGTGTGTTGTTAGATTCTTAACTCACTTGGTCAAGTGAGGTTTCTGCTGTGAAAAAGAATGCCTCTGATAGGCTGAGGATTCTGAAGGCTCTGTCCCATAACTGCATTACTGCCAAGTGATCAGTAATTTCTTCCTTTCGTCAGTATATTCGACCTGGGGTGGACTTTCATCTTCCTTTTTTGGTAGGATCACGCCACGTAACTGGGATTTACGTCAAAACACCACAGAAATAACGTGTGCGTCAATACAGTGACATCGTAACAGTGAGACGACAAGACAGCGCATGACAAAACAGCGCAACGACATAACAGCATGACGACAAAGTAGCTTGGGATAAAACAGCTGCAACAGAATAGTGCAAAACGTTGTTTAAAAATGATGACATTTTGTACATTGTCAATGTTCTCCTCAGCTCAGAGTACAAAGCTAGTGCTCCACAATTTCTACACACCTACGACAATTTTTTCATATGCTGATCAGGGCGGGATACTCTGTTGCCTGCAGGCGCTTGTTCTGTCTTACTTATTTAGGAAAAAGAAATTTTGGCAAAAAGTTGTTTTAAAACCGGTTGTTATGGGCTCTGGGTACAAATAACAATTTTGAAGTAAAAAATTTGGCCAACATTAGATTACACAGCTGAGAATCTACTGTAAAATGACTGGGGAACAAGCGGGATGCTTGGGGGACAAATGAGAGGAAATGCGTGTTGTTACTACAGTGGCTTGTTAGGACAAACACCAATTTGTTTTCCACACACACAAAACTTTCATGAAATTGAAACTTCGGCATTCCAACAACAAATAAAGATGCACTACATCCTAGGACGATATATGGTAAACAGCACCCGCGCCAGTGACCATCTTGTTTCGGTTTCATAAAAGGTTTGTGTGTGTAGAAAAAAAGTTTGTGTGTGACCCAATAAACCACCGAACGTTGCATATTGCGCAGCTTAAAAATGGCTGGCAAACTACAATAAGGAGAGCGAATTTCGTGAAGGTGCATTGTGTTAGCAAACATTTGTGGTTTGTAAAAATACCACAAATTGTTTTGCAAGTTTGCGATAGCGTAAATGTTTGTCAGCATCTTTGAACTCTAATGCGGGCCGGCTTAAGCTACGATTCCAGCGCCATGTGTTCTGTGCTTCTACGGCCATTGTCAATCGGTGAGAGCTATATACACTAGTAACCCTTCTGTGACGTTACGTTGCAACCATTGCGACTGTAAGAGTTACTAACCCCTGGCCTGAGGTGGCTTGTGTGTTGCTGAAGAGTGTATGTTGCACTTTTTATTTGCCGATTACTGTCTACGTTGAGGCGGTCTTGTTGGCTGAGAATGTGTTGGGGGTGACCTGCGACTTGCCTTGGGGTACCCCTTACTACCCTACTACCCTCCACCAGTTCAGGGCTTTAACAGCTTTTTCTCGTGCTTCTGGTAGACCAGTTTAGAAATAATAATGTAAAGATGTTGTGGTATTACTGGCGATATTGCTTGCTGTAATTGTTGCTGCTTTCATTGCTTTGATGTATAAGGTATAAGTGGTGCTAGTTGCTTTCAGCACTCTGAATTTTTTTAGTTTTGTTCTTTGTTTTGCTATTTCTGTTTTGTGTTTGGCTTTAATAGAGAGCATATTTCTGTTTTGTGTTTTGTTGTAATAGAGCGCATGGCTACGGGTCCTTTTCTGCTCTCAAGAAATCCGTTAATCCATAAATTTCTTAATTCATTGCTACGAACCAAAGTGAAACAATCCTGGTTTTCACTTAAATTTTCCGGTGTTAAACCACACGAAACTAATTCTAATTTTTTGAGCTTCATCGAATGACTTTAGTTCTTCAGTGTGGAATTCGGGAGGCCAGTTGAAATTTTTTTAAACTGTTTTACTCGTTTGTTTACCACGATTACTACAACTGCATGCAACAATGAAGAGAAGGTTCAATCTAATCTCTAATAGGCCACAATTGCGAAATACAAAGATACTCAAAACGAAAACAAAACACGAGACGAACCAAAGGCGACAGAAGGCCTTACCATGGCACCAACAGAATTACCTCCCACCCACCAAACGCCAACATATAGGAGCAACCATGACTCAGAAAGAATAAAGATTGATCGATTTAAACGAGCCATGGCCGTACGGACACAAAATCAATAACTACAGACAACTTGCATAGACACACAAGCAATTCCAGACATCGTACTCTTTGTACATCGCAAAATCCGAGAAATCTAACCATAAGGGAGTGGGAGACGGAGAAGGATACTAGTCACAGCTGGATACCCGTGATCTTAAACAAAGACGGCAACTGCCTTCAGCCGTGCCCTCATCACAGTGGACGACTCACAAGAGAGAAGGTCGCTAATGCCCTGCTCTTGACCGGCATGCCTCAGGAAGCACTGACGATGGCGACGGTGACATGGACAAACCAGCAGAAGATGCTCAGGTGTCTGAGGGCACCCACAACCTGGGCACGCAGGCGAGGAGGTCCAGCCCATCTGATGATGATGAGCAACAAGAAGTGAATGACCGGTACGCAGGCGGGAAAGAACTCTTGCCGCCTGAAGTGGAAAGAAATCCAGGTGCGACACTAGGGAACACTCCGGCTGAATTGCAAAAAGTACACTACCTGTAGACATAGATGCCCACTCCTTTCCCCAATCAACTAGCAAAAAGCTCTCGGAGATACCGCCTGGAGACTGGAAGGGAAACTGCCAGTAAAACATCACACATCTCCCGGACAGCAGCCCGCATTAACTCATCCACCAGCTCATTCCCTATTGTGACAGCATGTCCTTTCACCCAACTAAGACCCACAGCACAGCACCGTGTAGCAGCGTACAGTTTACGACACACCTCATACAAAATCGGATCACAGACATCAAGAAGCTGAATCGCACGACGCAGAGCAGCAATAGTAGCCCGCGAATTTGTATAAATAGTAAACGACGGCAGATCCACGTCTAGAGCAACATCTAGTGCCACCGAGATCGCACACAGCTCACCCATGGTACTTGAGGACACAAACTGGAGACTACGCCCGCATCGAAGGTTCACAGAGGGTATGGTGATGCCGACACCCCCTGTGCTCATCCTCCTGCAAAATAACGCATCACAAAAAATATCACACGCAGTAGGAATGCTCGAAAAGACTCCACTCAGCGCCGGACACCATACCCATGGACTGAAGGCCACAACATGCGCCACCACCTGCGGCGAGATAGATGACACCCAGCGAAGCGACAGGGCAACCGACCCCAGAGGCCCCAGCCTTCCCAGAGCCGCAGGACGGAGAGTTCCATAGTCCGAGATTAGCCTTGCCACGCAATCATCCGCTACTTATATTGCGCATACCCAAAGCACAGAGGAGTTTGACAGCCCTGATACGGAGAGGAGGCTCGCACGATTCAACCCACAAGGCTTGTACCAGATTCGTCACCAGACAGCGCATAATAACCCACAAGCACTCATTCACAACAGTCTGAATACTGGAGACATGCCTGCGCTTACCAGTAATAAACAGAAGGTGATAGTCAAGAATAGCACGTACAAAGGGCCTGTCGACAGCACGGAGGGAACCGTGCCACACACCCTTCATCCTCGGAAGCCGTCTGAAAACCGCAGCACGAGACAGAACCCTCTGCCGAAGAGGCGCAGTAAGAAGATTCCACTTAAGTCTCTCGTCTAGCAAGACCCCCAAATACTTAACGGATGGTGACTGAGTCACAACAGTGCCATCAACACAGATGGACAGTGGCGACCTTTGCCTGGTGCGTGCCAGACTAAAGACAACAACCACTGTATTGGCCGGAGCCAGGAGAAGCCCGCGGGCGGCAAGTAGAGTCGAGATACGAGCAACTGCCAACTCTGCGCACTGGCAGCAAAACTCGGGGTCGGAGCCCGCAAACCATAGAGCCACGTCGTCTACAGCAGACAACGTTGTTGGACACTCCAATCTCAACAAGGACACCATTAATCACAATTGCAAAGAGTAGCGGGCTGCGACAGCTCCCCTTGAGGAAGGCCTTGGCTGGAGCTAGCCACCGATGACCAGTGGCCATTGACCCTGGTGGCATACTGGCGCACCCCAAGAAGAGCACACACCATGTTGATAGGACCTGGGCCAACACCCATATTGACCAGACTCCATCGCACCCATCCAACGTTCACTGTATCATACGCAATACGGCACGAAGAATACGGCAATGAAGAATCAACTATGATCCAAACCGAGATACACTAGTATGTTGTCAACAAGTAACAGACATGGTAGATGTTTACGCGTAGATGTTTTCATGTAGACGTAGACCATTTCGCGTAGACGTTTGTTACTGTCTCTCTGTACAGTAACAAACATTATTAACACTAATAATTATTTCTTTGCATTTCGAAGGGTAGGAGGGGAGATCATTTATGGATATTGAAGGGGGGTCATGATTTCTATCCAGGATCTTGCAAATGATGATGGGACAGGGGAAGGGAGGGGGGAAGCCTCCTCGAAAATTTGACAGTTAAAAGAGTCCAAATCCCCCCCCCCCCCCCATCCTAAAATACTTACCTTCAGCAATATTGGCTAAAATCGTTTATAATAATAATAAAAAATTTGTTGCAGACGCAACCGGAATGGCAAGGACCTGATGACATCCAACATTAAAACTAAAAATTAAGAATTAGAAAACTTTAAAAGTTTGTATGAGGACAATGGCTCGGCTGTATACCCCTCAGCCGCATTATTATGCCGTTTTCAGCCGGCTTAATAGAAATTTCGGCTAAATTGCGGCTAGCCACAAATTTTATGGCCACCACCGGCCAACTATAAATTCGGCTGGCTAACGGCTAATTTTCGGCTAAATCGATAGAAATGAAGCAAGGATTTCAACGACGAAACTCGCTGCACAAGAAAAAGACAAAATGGAAAGGGGGGATAGGCCTAATGGATTCCAGATGAAATCACAAATGTAAAAATTTGCGAAGAACCCTCAAATTAAAAATCAGAGCAACATCACCACTATTTTTAGATTTAAGTAATGATTCCACAACGATGTGTCCTGACTATTATCAAAACCTAAAAACGAAACCGAAAGTAACCGTGCATGCTAATGACAACACAAATACACGGCGCTCATAAGTAATGAAATATTAGTCAGTCAGGCAGGTTACCGTTAGACACAAATTACAACTAACTTCGTGACTGTTTGGTTTGGTGTGGACTGTTAAAACTTCACAATTTTCGGCTGTAGCCGCATTTTTTTTCGGCGGCTAGGCCAGGCGGCCGCCGAAAAATATTCAGCGGCTGTTCGGCTGACTCAGAAAAATGCGGCGGGGCGGCTAACGGCGGCGGCTGAGGGGTATACTCGGCTGTAGAGAAAGGGTTGATGGAATTAGATTGGAGTCACGAATGCCTTGTAACGCCTTATTGTTCAAAAAAAGGAAACTTTCTTTATTGCGGGACTCGAGGTGGGTGGGGGGGGGATGTGTGGCGTCTTAAGCACCAGGCCTCTGTGAGGCTTAATGCGGCGCTGGCCACATATACAATGTGTAGTAAGGCTGCATAGGTGATTATCAAGTGGACTCCAACCAAAGCAAAAAATTCTGATGAGCAACGGTGTCCCAACGCACAAAAGGGTAGGCTAGCCAAATTTCAAGTATTAACAAGTAATACATTCAAATAGTTGGTGATCATTAGAGACCCCTAGGCGCTCCCCCCACTCTTTTTCACTGTGGTCGGTAATTACGGTACACTTAGAATGTTGTGATCGTGTAATGCCATTCGGCTATTGGATGTTACAACTTTATCAAGTTACAGATAAGGCTCTCCTTCTTAAGGCAACACACACAAGGTCATAGGATATCATAACATGCGAGGAGCAATAAGTTTGACCCAGATTTAGGCCAACGAGGTTTCATGCGGATTGACAACGCATCACAACGACCTGGAAAAAAGGAAGCGGCATGGCCTGTCGGTCGCGTTAGGCCTAACGGATCTAACGTGCTAAACCAAATGAACGGGGGTGGGAACAATTAAAACGGGGAAATAACCATTGGCGGAGCTCCAAAAGAAAGGATTAATGATAAAATACGACCTAAATGCTGGTACAAAATTCTTCATGCAACGGGATCCACCACCGACGAACAATGTAATGCACGGTCAACACAAGTTCCCGTCAATGGTAAAGGCAACATCGAGCTCCTGACGATTCAGCACTGAAAATCCAGGCACAACTCCTGGCACGGCGTGGGATGGAAGGAAAGGGCCAGAGCGCTTCGCTAGGCAGTTGGGGCCCCTGAGAGTGAAAAACTTCCCACACTTTGCGAATAAAAGGACATTTAAGGCACGTCTGAAAATTCGACAATGCTAATGCATCGCGTTCTAAACCAAATATGAGAAATCTTAAACAGAGTTCCAACCAATTCCAGGTTTTCCAATCATTTTCCAGGCTATTTACCGTAATTTTAGGAAGGAATTTTTTTCGCATATTTTATTAGTTTTGCGTTAAAAAAGCTGAAGCTTTCAGATGGAAATACATTATTTAAAATCTTAATTTTTCCCCGAGTTTTCCAGGTTTTTTTGTAAAAAATCAGAGAATTCCCAGAGTTCTCCCAGAGTTTCAAAGGTAGTTTAAATTCCCTGAGTTTTCCAGGTTGGTGGGAACCCTGTAAAGCTGCGTGCCTAGCGGCGATTATGCGCAGCGTAGGAGCATTGCTTATGACCTACAGTAGTGTGTTATTTATTATTTTTCGGGAGTTTAGGACATGAGGTCTTTCCCAAACGAAATACCAAAATAATAGCGCCAGTGAAGTTGGGCAACCCATGGCGATCAGCCTCAGCATGCAACACGCCGCTGACTCACTAGGATACAGACAGGATGGAAGTAAAAAGTCCCCTTGCAGCATACAAAGTTGGACTTGAATGCATTTGCCATTATTACGGATGGGTCAGTAACCGAAACCGAAACTTCGGTTTTTACTAAAAACCGACACCGAAACCGATTCGGATTTTGTGTCGGTTTTTCGTACAGTGTTCGAAAAAAAAAAATTTTCACAATTTTTTAATAATTATCATTTTCTACTATAAATAACAGCAAAGCTCCTAACTATTAAAACGAAAATAGTAGAGGAAAATGATGCCACAGCTAGACCCATGGTCTATGACGCTGCTGAAAGTTGAAGCAGGAGTAAGTTGAAGCTAGTAATACAACTGCTGCAAAAAAAATACAGGAAAATCTGGTTGGGGTGGATGGTGGCAAAAACCGATACCGAAACCGAAACCGAGGTTTTTTGGGCGTGAAAACCGAAACCGGAACCGAAATCAAAAAAATCAATCCGACCCATCTCTAGCCGTTATGGCAAAGAATTTGACCATTCTAATTTGAGTGATAGAAATAGAAATGTAAACAAATGACGCTCAATGACGCTGACTGAATTTTCTACAGGCAATATCCGAAAAATAAATATTTGCAAGTTCTCCTATCTTCATCAGGCAGCAAGATACGTGTGAACTGCAGCCTACGTCATTGCATGCACTCTACTGGATGGATCGAATTCAATCGGGAAAGATTCAAACTTGAAACATCTACATCTAGAAGGCCCACGATCATCTCTAAGCTGCGGATGCCATTTAGAACACCTCACCATTAAATGGCATCCGCAGCTTAGAGATGATCGTGAGCCTCCTAGATACGAAGGGCCACAGACGCGTCAAGTTTGAATTGTTCCCGATTGAATTCTATCCATCTAGAAGAGTGCATACAATTATGTAGACTATAGTTCACACGTTTCTTGCTGCCTGACGAAGATATGACTGCAAATATTAATTTTTCGGATAATGCCTATCGAAAATTTGCATTACTGACGAGTATTGACGAGTATTTTTTGAGTTTGAGCGTCATCTGTTTACATTTATATTTGCCATTTATTTTTATTACCCACAGTGAGGGTAAACCCTGCACGTACTGAGTCGTTACAAAAAAATGTAGGTCTCTACTACGTTTCTTTAAGCGAGTTACACCAGTTTTATTGCTGACATGCAAAGATTTCTCACGCGGCTGGTTCTGGCTAGTAGGTTCTCCCTTTTCTGGCTGGTGTAATTGTCCGCAGCCCATCAGTTTTATCATCCGAGAAAAGCGGCCACCGGTGTATAGAATTACTATGATGTTTTAACGTCATTATAAGTTGAAAACTTTGAAAAACAATAAATATACTACACCACACCACAAACAAGTCACTAGTCAACTTGAATTTTCGGTAGAAATTAGAAACATCCACCTTCTTTAGAAGAGTTGGTAAGGAAAATGAGAAGACAAATTCATCATGTCAGTCAGTGGTGTGCTACCTAGAAAAACCTGGTAAAAAAAAAGGAATTTACCAAGTTTGGTAAAGACGGGGAATGTCGAGTACTGTATTCATACACCAACACGTTCCCCTGTGCAAATTTAATTTTCATATTTTTCACAAGTCATATCTTAGTTTTTCCACAATTTTTACACGTCAAACCTTAGTTTTTTCACATATTTCCCTTTAGCCATAAATTTCTATTCTAAGACTACAAGGCCACTTTTTTTGCAGCTTCGTGCACATCTCACCTACTGCGAGACCGGCACGTCACTTGTCAGACTGACTGATGCGCAAGTCAAGTTGTGGGGGGGGGGGGGGATTGAGGCTTAATGGCGCGTCGACAGCTTGGTCATTAGCGCCAACCTCAGTCACAGTGCAGTGGTCCGGGTTGCCACTGCACCACACATTACAGAGATATTATTCAAACCCCTAATCTAAATCTTGTCATACATCTGTACCTCCTGCAAAAATTGAAAAACACCGGACAGGAGGTCAAGTTGTGCAACCTATGGTGATCGGCTCCAACATGCAATGCGCCGCTGACTCACTATGATACAGACAGGATACCGGCTAGCTAGCAAACAAAGAGACAGAATTACAGACAGCATGTTTGTCAGCAAAGAAGAGGCGAAGTTATTGTATTTGTTTGTTTTTATTTCATACTTTTATGTACGATTCTTTAATTTTTCACATTTTAGGTCATTAAAAAATAAAAGTTAACTCTCAGGCCGTC
The DNA here is from genome assembly GCA_023313725.1 of Lithobius niger. Classification (NCBI taxonomy): domain Eukaryota; kingdom Metazoa; phylum Arthropoda; class Chilopoda; order Lithobiomorpha; family Lithobiidae; genus Lithobius; species Lithobius niger. The sequence continues at coordinate 70,826 of JAHWFP010222616.1, read as the reverse complement.
AACCACCGATTTTTGGAGAGGGAATAAAAAGAAACGACATGGTAAAAATAGCAGTTAGAGATCAAAAATGGTCCTTAGTGAGAAATGAAAATACAAAATTACCATTCTTGTCGTTTTTACGGACACGTGGTAAGCACAATATTGAGGCAGTGTTCTTTATTTTACCCAAAATAAAACATAATTCCTCAAAATGTATGGAAAAATAGGACCGAAAAATAAAAATAAAATTCCCACCGGCACGGATTTCATGAGAAGAACGTCAGAGAACCAACTTTCTTTTTTAAGTGGCCTTATCACATATTTCTTAAGCATATACAATTTTCACATTTATACTCGTGCTCCCATCTCTGTTATTTTACCCGTGGGTTTGACCAACACGATGGGTCAAGTGTAATACACATTGTGAATACAAATTTTTTAATGTTCTACATAGGCCTACGCCAGGGGTGTTGATTTTCAAGTTTATTTGTCTAGAAGTATTGAGTATTGAGGAATGATCTTGGGAAAATAATTGAATGATTCAAGAAGTTCAGTAAAATACAAAACCAATTAGCAAAGCAAATACATACATTTGTAAAAGAAGAAGAAGAAAAAAGCCATCACTGCGCTGAGAACTTAGGCTTGATAAGATAAGCTACATCTTTTAAAATTCCATAGGAACAAGAAACATGTATGCAATCATTGAAAATGATGTCAGCAGGTCATGATGGCAATTAAAATGTGTACAAAAAATTGAAAATCTGTGTAGACATTAACAACAAACAGGTTGAAATCACTACTAGTAGCCTACTTAAGTTTACAGGGCTTAGAAGGCCTCGCTAGCCGCAAGGTGCACGGCATGCCAGGAGGAAGTAAAAAATGTACAAACACGACATTTCTTTGGACACATTCCAAGTTATTGCGACTTAAAGAGGAAGCTGCACACTGCTATGTATCAGTTACCGTATCAAAAGCAACCAGTTAAGTTGCCAGACAATCCAACAGACAATCAAATCCAGTACCTGTGCTGGTGAAGCATACCTAGAAACTTGATTCCAGAATTTTGAAGACCAACAGAACAAAATAAAAAAAACTCAATAAAATTATGAGTGTGGAAACCCAGTCAAAAGACGATAGGCCTACGCAATAAGTAAAAACGAACAATAGGCCGTTTACTGGGGATGGGTCAGTTTGGGGTTTTCAAGTTTTGGTTCGGTTTTCGGAATTTTGCCAAAACTTCCGCCGGTTTCGGTTTTTAGAAACCTTTAAAAATGTTTCCTATTCTTCTTTCTTATTTATACGGTATTTCAAGTGATAAAGGCTCACAAACAATCACTTCAACAAGCTCAGCTACAGCGTGCATTTTGAAAATAAAAATTAAAACTTAACGGCCCCGGCAGTCCGTCTAATTTTTGTTTCTATTGCCTAAAACGAAAATATACATTATATGCATGTTATCCCAGAGAATTTAAGTTGTTTATATCCGACCAGCACCCTAACCTCAATGCTCATGCGCGCACTTCTCCCTTCAAAGCATCAGTCCCGAAAGGGCCTTCGTCTTTCTTTCCTTTCAATGAGACTTGTGAAGACTTAGAGGGGAGGTAGGTTGGGTTACGGTAATGTACATTTCGTCTTAGGCAATAAAAATAAAAAAAATTAGGCAGCCAGACGGGGCCGGTCATTTCTCCTTTCTACGTGCCTTCGAAAATATACATTGCCTGTAAATTTAGCATCCTGAAAAGATCCTGAAAGGTAGGTGATGGATGATGGCATGGACTATCCTTTCGTTGCTTGTGACTGCCGTGCCGAAAGGGAGCCGGCCGGTGGCAGGAGGTGGCCGGTTGATGCGGATTCAGCATTGCTTTTGGTACGGCTATCATGGCCGCTGCTGTGAATGTGCCGAAAGAGGCTTTCGGACCTGCGAGTACGGTCATAGCGAGAATACCTCCTTTCAGGAGTGAAGATTGGATCACCAAGAATGGCTTTCGGAAGCCAACGGAAAACGGTGATGCCTTTTTGATGAAGCAAAGGGGGAAGAATGCTGACGATGAACGGAGGAACCGTGAGAAGCAACGACCCAGTCGGAGGTGTAGCAAATCTCAGCCGCTTTCGGGCTTTGTGAAAGGCAAGGGTTGAAATACAGTCTTCCCCCCGAGTATGTCGATTTCAGCTTTCGTGTGAGGCTAGGCCGAAGATGCCAAAGGCCTCAGGGAGCGGCTACGAGTGCGGCGGGACAAGTATGGTGAAAGGTCCAAGGAAGCCTCATCACGAGGTCGTTAGGACTTCTTGGATGATTTCTGTGTTTACTTTAAGCTTCGTTAATCCATTGAGATTTCCAGTTGAAGAGAAAGGAGATCGGAAGCAGCAGTTCCGGTGACTTGCCACGATGATGGCAGTTCCAGAATGGCTGGGGGAGATAGGTGCTGAAAGACCGAGAAGGCTGGGGTCTTACATTGAAGTCGAGCAGCTTTCGGCGTGAGACACGGGGGAGGGGGGGCTCGTATGAAGATGCCGATGACAAGTGCTTCAGTACATCACAACGTGAGAGGAGGGCGACAAATGAAGACCGCCACGAACCAGGTTCAGCAGGGGGCGGGTCGACGATAACATCAGGGTCAGCAGCCAATGAGTAAGCAAAACGAGGTGCTTTCGGGGCGGCCTCCAGTTTAAACCTTGTTGCGATTAAAATTCTCTTTCGGTGGAGGGAGAACTTCGAACGTGTTTAAAGGAGTGTGCGCATGCGTATTGAGGTTCGGGAGCTGGTCTGATCTGAACAACGTAAATTCTCTAGGGATAACACGCATTCGAGAACAGAATCTAAAATTTACAGGCCATGGTTTATTGAAGGCACATAGAAAAAATAACGACGCACAACCACCACCCCCCCCCCCCCCAAAAAAAAAATTGAGGAACTATGAGGAACACAAAAACACTAAACCGATAATTTTAATAGCCAATTGTGTTACATTTTGCCAAAAAATAAATCAATCTTTATTCACTTTATTGACTTTACTGAAAAAAAAATCCAAAAATTCCAAAAATCCAAAAAAAATCCAAAAGTTTAGATGCAATTATTTCGTCATTTGATCGCTGACTGGAAACCTGGCCAAGATTAGGTCCACAATATATATGGAAGCATCCTCGTACTGGCTTAGCAAACTGCATGCAGCCACCTTGTTAGCTGACCATAGAGATATTAACTAGGCCTAACTTAACACTAAGTGAGGTGCATGCAGTATCCTGTTGCTTGCCAGGTGAAGACGATGAAGGCTGCACGAGCAAGGCGGGCTAAGATTTGCTCAATTGCCTACAAAATGTGAGCCTTCCAAAAACCTACAAAACTTCATTTTTTATGAAAATTGAAAACCGCGATTTGGTTATCGAAACCAACCTATCTCTAGTGTTTACTTTATTGCATAACTGTGGTTTTTTTTTTTTTTTTTTTTTTACCACATTGCCTATTGGTGGTTTTTAGTATCGACCGAATCTGAACCGGATCTTTAGGATTCGGATTCGATTCGGATAAATTTTTAACGTCTAGACGATTTTTCAACAACTTCGCTAATTTTTGGCCAATTTCAACATTCCAATATACCATTCGAAGTGTCTTTTCACCAGCTTTCCACTGGAACTAATTTCAAATGGCTTACATTAACTTTTCAGAAGTTTGCGAAAATGTGTACTCACTTTACAGTACTCATTTTTCTGCTTTATTTAGCTAGAGAGAAAATTTAGTCTGTATAAAATGCTAAGGGCTGAAAAAATCAACAAAGGTTATATTTTGGATTTGGTTAGGATCCGGATCCGATTCGTCAAATCTTTTAAATTATCCGGATCCGATCCGGATTTGGTAAAAGTAGGTTCGGTCGATCCCTGATGGTGTTTACTTATTGGTAAGGCTGTACCGAACACAAATTTTTCAGCTGAACCAAACCAAACTGAACAAACCTTAAATGAGCCGAACACTGAACAATTCCAAACCGAACAAAAGTATACCAAACCAACAACCTTTAAAATAAAATTTAAAACCAGTTTCTTAATAAGTACATACAAGTTTCTTAGCAAAGCTGATATGTTCTCATGTGCTGTAAGTGCACAGATGAGGAAACGTGGTTTGAGCTTAAAGAAATCTCCACATTTTACATTTTCTGTCATAACTTCTGAACGGTTAGAGCTAGGAACTTGTAGTTTGAACGATCAGAAAGCTGGCGAAAAAATCTTCAAAATGTTGTATTCAAACATCAAAATCACTTAGAAGAGTAAATATGTTCGATTCAGTATTTTTCTTTTGAAAGGCTGAATACTGAAAGAATCGACACCCTCTGATCGGCCATGTTCAGTTCGGTTTGGTACAGCCTTACTTCTTGGATATCGTCTTTTGCCCTTGTACTTTACGGTTTGTTTGTACTGTAGTTTTTGAGTTGTTAGTGCCGTACAAACAAACCGTAAAGTACAATCATACACAGAACAGAGACCTCACAACATAGATATGGCTGACTAGGTCACTAGACGTTACGGATGTGCGATACGCTGATACTCGAAAAATTCGAGGGTACGCAATGTGTACTCGAACTTGGCTCGTCACTTGCATCCATACAGGTGGCAAGTAGCAGTTTAAAAAAAAACGAATAACTGTTTTTCAGGGGTCGAAATAATCAGGAGCAAAGTGCAATTTGCACTCCAGAATCACTAATTAGCATCGCAAACTCGCATGCTGGAGTGCAATACTTGCCCTCCGTAGCTCAACACGCGTACAGTTACTGTAAAGTACTGTTGATGGATGAGCAATGCTTGACAAATTGTAAAATTGTTGTACACATATTAAATATTCTCTTATTCCCTGTCAGCACAGCAGAAGTTGAACGGGGATTTTCATGTGCCAAAAGAATTATGGGAGCCTGGCGCTGCAAGTTGAGTACTGCATGGGTGAACTACTTCCGAATCAGCTCGAGTGAAACAAATACAGCTGAATATGATACTGAACCAGCAATAACTACCGTAAATCGTGGATTAAACACCCATGGGCTTATGAAGTTAATTTGGCAAAAATAGGGGGGTGGGCTTTAAATCAAGCATTATCAAATTTCTAACCTTTCTGGACATCTATTACAGAAAATTCTTTTGAACGATCTCTGAAAGACCAATTTTACATACTTTTCATTGCTGTGAAGAAGGGAGGAGGCTTAGGTGAGAGATGGCCAGGCCTTGTGCGGGTGCTAGGAGCTAAGGGAAGAGTCCACTATTACTACAGGGAGGGAAAAGGGGGCCAGTAAACATAGCAACCAGTACTATCTTTATTCACATCATATGACTTTTAGGTAATTTTTCGTAGAAAAAACGACAATTTGAGGGGTGGGCTTTAACTCCACTATTTAATCATTTTGACTTTACAGCATTTTAGGGAGTGGGGGCTTTAGCTTCAACTGGGCTTTTAATACACGATTTACAGTATGTGGGCAAATGCTGGGGAAAAAAATTCGCCTAACCAAAGTTGCTCCGTATGGTCAGCGACTTCCAAAAGCTGCATCGCAAACTGAAGACACTGATAGCAACAATAGAACTGAAAGTAGCAGTGGCGAAGAGTCTTTCTGTGAAACTGGCAGTGTTATGTCATTGTCTGGAGACAATAGCTACTAGACCTCAATTAGTAGGCTAATTTACATGATTGAAGGTTAGGCTATAAGGTTTTAACATCTGGTTTGGCGTGAAGAGAATTTTTGTTTGATGGAAGGATGGGAGATAATAAACGTTATAAGGTTTTAATATCTGGTTCAGTGTGAATTGAAATTTTTTGAGGGAGGGGATGTGTAGGTAAATGTATTGCACTCCAAGTTGATGTTTTGCACTCCAGACTTAGTTTTGGAGTGTAAATTTTGCACCTGGTTGAAAGTTTTAAAATTCGACCCTTGGTTTTTGATAAAAAGTCCGTAACGTTGACGCTCATTACTGTGGAACACTGCATTAAATTTACTTCCAACAGAGTGGAAATTCTCCATATTTCGCTTACTTCCACACTCCAGATAGTTCCTTATCTAGCTAATTTTCGACTGCAGCCTGCAGTCTTCTTCAGGCTCTTCGAAGGTAAATTAATCTTCTGTTTACATTCTTCGTTGTGTACACGATCGCCATCCGAGTTTGAAATCGCCGCTTGTTTTTTGATACGGTCGGTTAATCGAAAACCAAAAATATGGCATGCAAAATTATAAAAAAAAAAACCGAATTACAGTGTTTTGTTTATTAGCAGAATAAAACAAAATCAATATCATGGGTGATTGTAGGTCTATTGCATTGGCTAGGTAGTAATAGAACAATTTACAATTTGTTTTCTGGCATATTTTGTGCTAAGTCAGCATATCAACATTTCTGGCAATACAGTTAAACCTCTTTATAACAATACCTCTTACAACAATAAACCTATTATAACAATACTATTTTCAAGGCTCTTCAAGCAACAGCGCATTTGCAAGTGATTGTTTATAACGATAAACCCCCTTCGATATCGTTATAAAGAGGTTTCACTGTAATGTACTTCTTTTAATTTCTTTATTTGGCCAGCACACAAACGCACTACCCGAATGAACCAATACAGCAGGTACAATATTTCTGAACTATCTACAGAGTCTGCAGCATTTTCTTCCCACCAATACAATATCAACATTAAGCTTCCAACGATTTAAAAAAAAGCAAATGGTATTCTGTTAAGGCTGCGAAAAAAAATTATTTGTTTCTCAGGCCCTGCCTGGTGGTCAAATTTACCCCTTGTCGATGTTTATTATTTGCTAGTTCAAGACAAATTTATTACCGTTACAAGGAAAAGCAATTCAGTCAGCTGAAAATAAGTATTATTTAGCCTAAATTAACCACTTTGAGCTCTGTTAAATTAAGTGTTTTGCAAGTTTTTCCGTAAAATTAAGATGCAAGTGTTCTGAGCATTTGAAAGTAAGACTTCCAATAAAATAAAAAATAAAATAAAAAGCCTGGTGGCCTGGTTACTTTTTGAATGAAAATACCCGAGAAACAAACTTATTTCTTTTCACGGCCTAAGCAGTGTTAGTTTCGTTACTGTGAGTTTGTTTGTGTTGGCCTACTCCCAGTATGTTAAGATATAGATTTGCCAGGTAGCGTCCGTTTACGTGAGTTGGGCATATTGGCTAGCAGAGTCCATTCTTCGACGGCATATGGGGGGGTGTGGATACGGTAGCAACCTGGATTCGCTTTTACAACGTAATCGGATAAGTTACTGATGAATCAACACTTATTGAGTGGAGTATTTTTAGGTTTGATTAACCGAATCCCAAAATTCAAATCCAATTATTTGTATTTTATACGGTTAGCGGTTCACCGTTACCATCACTAATCCATACGTGGAGAAATTTGAATCAGGTGAAAATGCAATAACTTTGCCAATTTTTTAACCAAATTCATTGCCTACGAGAGCTTACGATCGCGTAAATGAATAGCTCAAACCATTTTAAAGTTGTATCCTAAAAAACTGGGAAATTATTTGTACACATTAACCAACAGGCAGTTAAACAGCCTAGGCCTATAGAAACTCTCAAACAAACTGTGTTCACCAAATCTCGAACTCGACTCTTCTGTTGCAAACTCGCACTAGGGGTGTGCGAGCAGAATAAATTTAAGTAAATCCGAGCCGAGTTTGCAACGGAAGAATCGAGTATCGAGCCGAGTTTGAGTATTTGGTAAGGCTCGACCGATACCAACTTTCACCGATCCAATATGGGCCAATGCTTCTTCACCGATACCGACACTTCAATGCATTAAATTACTCTTTACTGCCGTAAAGTTATGTTTCTTCCAAATTCAGAAACAAAATTTGATGTAAAATTCCCAATCTCAAAGGTCTATGAGCAAGCTTCTTGCAATAAAGTGCATTTTTTGTAACCTGTTTTTGGTTTTGTTAAATTATGAGAACGACTGAAGCTATCGCTCTGAAATTAGCACCTTTGGAAAGCTCTCGGAAAAACAGTTTGAATGGTGTATTGGAGCACCAAAACGGTCAATTTTTGGCGAAAACAGAAAAAAAAAACGATATTTGACCAAAACAGTTAGCCAATACTGAACCGACACCGATGCCATTAGTATCGGCACCGATACCAGGATCGGCCAAGCCTTAGTATTTTGAAAGTGTCTTTTTGTTTGTTAGCGGAATAACAACTAAGATGATGCTAAAATGGACTGTGTGGGTCAACGTGAAAGACTAGTTTTCCAGTTTTTCGGATATAACTTTAGAATTGTTTAAATTGCTTTTCATTTGCACCACGATGAATTTGGCCTACTTGAAAGTTAAAATCGGAACAAAAAAATGGCGAAGTTAGGCCACGCAAAAAAAATTGTTTGGTTTACGGGCAAGGTTGCAAATTGAAACACCAGCCAACCAGGCATTTTATTATTTTATTTAGCTGACCACGTTTCTTTGACATTTACTTAGCTCAAAGCAGAAAGAGTAGGCTATGTAGTCAGGTTAAAACATATGTAACATTGCTAATACGTTATTGATGACTTCTAGTAGTTTAGTTTTTGTTTTTGTCATTTAGTTTTTGTCATTTCTTAGTGGTATAAGTTAGAGGTTTGAAACTGGCACCATTGGAAAGCTCGTTTCGAGCCGGTTCAGGGCTCGAAATGAAAGGTATCGCATCGCGGTTTGCACCACAAATTTAAACTTTAGCGATGCAAAATTAAATAATGTATTGCAGTTTAGTGACGTAACTGTATTAAAAGAGACAACATAACAGCGTAGTCATGATCGTGTTGGCTGACATGAAGATGCTAATCCCTCCTACTTTATAAGCAGGCCTAGTATTGCACATGAATTCTGGGAAATCATTGCCCCTACCATCACCTTCGGTATTTAGTTGGTGGCACTTTCGTTTCAGACACGGGTCAGAATAGTCTTAATGTGCATCGGATGCCATAGTCTTGACCAAGCATCCGTGCGTGTAGCAAAGTAAACGTGAAACAAAAATAGCTATTGTTTCAAATAAAGTAAACTTTTTGTATTGTTTTTTACTAAATAAATTATTCTTTAAAAGTTGCTAATCATTTTTCCATGAATGCTACGTAAATTTGGATTTTGTATCGCATTTCTGCTATGCAATTTTTCTAAGACAATTCAAGCACTGCGGTTAAAATGGTGTACTGGAACGTCAAAAACGGTCAATATTTGGCGAAAATGCGATTTTTAGCAGGCGAACCAAAGATTCGGATAAAAAGTTTTGACCCGTGATAATTTAAAGCGCACGCGCCTGTAAACCAAACAATTAACTTGCATGGCCTTATAGCATTTTCATTGGATTCGAGTTTTCTGAGTACGGATGCAAGTGACAAACCGCGTTCGAGTACACACTCAGCTGACAATTTTTTTTAATTTAAATCAGACTTTTTTATTTAAATCAGTATTTTTTTAATGTTTTCTTCACTTATTCATGGATATCATTTTGGTGCATGTTTACACCTAGCCTATAACGCCCACAAAGTAAATGTACCGTTTTTGTCAAATTTCGATTTTTGAATTCGAACACCGAGGTAGCCTAGGTTGGTTTTAATAAACATTTAAGGCCGTTTAGCAAGTCATAAGCAAACTGGTAAAAAGAACTGCTTTAACTTCATGTTGGTGATTGATCAGTCTTCAGTCAAGTTATAGCCGTAAGACTACTTTTTTTTTGTGGGGGGGGGGGGGGGGAACCAGCCAAAACGCAAGTTTAGGTTTCCAGTTTTGAATGCTCCCAGGCAGTGGAATATTTTTGTGTGAACATAAAAGAAAACAACCTTTCCATATTCCAAAACTAGGCTACAGAAGGCTGTCGCCATAAGCAGCTGTTCAGTAACACGGATCATAAACAGAAACTAAACCTAAAATCTGAAAGTTTATAGGCTGCAACCAAAGTAAATGTTTAAAAGACGGGTAAAAAATATTGATTTTAAATCTGGTTTATTAGGCCAAACAAAAAAAAATGATTTGCTTTGAGTTATCCGACCGACCCTGGACAATTTCTTCTTCCTAAATAAAAAAAAAAATACCCCCTCCCTATTTTGACATTCCATCCTACTAGCCTATACAAAAATCGTTCAAATGCTTCCTGGAAAAACGAAAAATTTTGCTCGGTAATCATGAATGGATCTTTATTGCATAATTACAATTTTTGAAGTAAGTCGTTCTGATTTAGAAACAAAAAAAAAGGGTAAAATAAACAATTTTCCAACCGATCCTATTTTTTTTGTTTGCGAACGCAAACAATTTTTTTCTTTGGCCTCATTAATAAAAACTATTTGATTTAAATCAAAGTGGTTAATATTAATAAAAATCACTTGATTTAAATTGTGAAAATCACCGACTGAAATCAATCCACCCTGACTATGTAGACGTATGGATCTGGGACGATGAGGGCATAAACATTAGATAACTTCCTCGCACTTAAGAATGCAAATCAAATGGAAGGATAAAAAGGATACTTAAGGATACAAATCAAATATGTATAGAAGAAACATTACAGAAGACTTTTTCTCCGCAGCTGCCAGTCTTGGCAAAACCAACAGCTACTTTCAGCTGAAAGGTTAATGGCGTAAGCCGATTGCTTGATTCACAGTCCACACAAATTCCAGAGGTGTGCTGGAACTTTGTTGTCGGGGCCAGACTGCCAAACTATAATATCTTAAGTTTCTGACCGTGTGTAAGAAACAGTGCAGTAGAGTTTACAATTTCGTGAATTGTATATAATTCATGTTACTTCTCGTACAGATACGCTTGCAACAATTCTGCATGCTTGCCATTCATTGTATGAACAGTCCGCATAATTTTAGTCTGGTCCCATGCTGTTTGCCACCAAAATGAGTTTCAGAAATAGATAACATGTGTTTAGATGTGTTTTTGCTTTTACCATCAGCAGCTGAAGACTAACACTGTGTTCTTGCTAGTGCGATTGGCAGACAACGGCTCAGCATTCACACATTTCTGACGGAGTTTAAACTGTGCACAATTCAGCATTAAAATCAATCAGGTTCATATCCGGCAACCATACTGTTGCGGAGCACAAGCAAACCAACACTGCATGTGTTCACCAGTTGTTATTTTAGACACAATTCACAGAGTTGCTAATTATAAAGTCCCGGCAGCACTGCTTGTTGTGAAGCTCTGTTGTTACTGATGCATGACAAACCAATCTTCACTGATTCACTAACTAATTACCATATAAAACTGGTTAACCAACAGTTTATCTTCTACGTTTTCACTGTTGCAAGTAACGACTAACTCATCTTCTATCATGACGGGATGGACGACGAGTGACATAATCCTCAGAATCAATAAAATGCTGCCGAAATAATGATTCTTCGTCAAAATAATCATTTCCTCTACGTTCAGGTGAATATGGACGACTGATATTTCTATTGTTCCGTCGCTGGGATGGAGGCGAAGTTGTACGACCATTCCGACGTTTGAGTGGAGGTGTGTGGCTCTTCCTATGTTGAAATGGAGGTGTGCGACCATTCCTATGATATGGTGGAGAAGGAGTTGTACGATGGGATGGAGGTGGAGTTCTGCGACCATTCCTAAGTCGGGGTGGCGGTGGAGTTCTGCGTGAATTCCTGCGTTTTGGCGACCTGGATAAGCGAGCAGTGATTGTATGTTCATCAGGTCTTGACCGGCGTGATACTGACCATTCGGTGCTGATGTCGCCCTCAATTATATATTCAGGAGCTCGCGAATGGGTTCTGTTTTCCGGGCGAAGTGGCAAATCTGAGATGAAATCTGTGTCTGTAATTTCGAATTCAGATCGTTCAGCATAAAAATCCTCATCATTTGTTCTATATCTGCGATGTCTTCGTGAGTCAGGCGAGTGCAAAACCTCACGTTCGCGATGTTGCTGTGGATCGGAGACTAAAACCTCACTTTCGAACTGCAGCGACTGTTCGCCTTCCAAGTAATGGTGTTCGGGTGAACATGATTGGTGAGCTCTGGGTCTGTGTTGATAGTGATGGTGAAAATCCAAGTCTAAACCAGTCTCACTTTCAAGCTGCAATGATTGTTCATCGAAATAATTATCAGTTCTGTGATCAGGTAAATTTGAAGCACTCACAAAATAATCGTCTGACATCGGTTCAGGTCTCAGTGATTGCTCAGCATCAAAATATTCATCGCTTCTATATTCCGGCGATTGTGACAAGCAAGCCACACGTCGCGGAGAAACTGAAAGTAAACGACCTTCACGGGTTCCTTGTTCAGACTGTAACGACCGCCAAGACGAATCAGCTCTTGATTCAGATGAATGCGATGGTCGGGTGCTGGTCATATTTTTATGCCTTGCTGGCAATTCCCCACCACCAGTTCTGCGGTTGGACGAATATGAAGAACGGATAGCTCCGTCTTTGGGTGAAGGTGATGATCGAATGTTTCTGCGGTGTGGTGACTGTGATGAAGGAACGGCTCTGCGTTTTGGTGAAGGTGACGATCGTGTACTGCAACGAGGAGAATGTGAGGAAGGAATGGCTCTGCTTTTAGATGAAGGTGATGCCCGACTTCTACGGAGTGGTGAACGTGACGAACGACGGGCTCGGCGTTTGGGGGAAAATGATGAACGAATGGCTCCGCGACTAGGTGAACGTGATGAACGAATGTTTCTGCCTCCTAGGGTTTCCTTGCTAGCTCCAGGTGAAAATGGCAAACGTCCATCAGTGCCTAAACAATCGTCGATGCTCCGTTCAGGCAAACGTGGGTGAGAAACGGCTCTATTTTCCGACTGCTGTAGTTCACTGCCATGTGAATAATTATATACAAGTTTTGGTGGTTGTGGAGGAGGAAAGGTTCCGAGGTCACTTTGTTTTGGCAGATTAGTGACCAAGTTACTCTCACTAGTTCCGAGACGTGGCTGCAGCACACCACCTGATATTCCACTATTACCCAATTTCGCAAAATCTGATCCCACACTTGGTCTGCGGTCAAACAGTAACGATGGATTAGAGACTAAACAATTGTTAGCAGCATTCAGTTCACTGTGGTCGGTATCAAAAGAATTCCTACTTCTTTTACCACTAAGTTGAAGATTTGGTTCATTAATTCCCAGATTAGGCCTCACCGGCAGCCTCAAGCCTGAATCTTCATTAACATTTGAACATCTGGAAGAAGGTAGCTGGTCACTAATGTTTGAATCCTCAACAGCAAACTTGACGTTGTTTGGTTCCCTTCCAGTATTCTGTGCCATCTGAATACTAGGAACTACATTCGACTGCCACACTGGTATCGACTGCCATACTGGTATTGACTGCCGTACTTCACTGCCAGGCAAGTAATTATTTCCTCGTTTTGGTGGTTGCGGTGGAGGAACGGTTCTGGGGCCCCTTTGTTTTGTCAGATTAGTGACCAAGTAACTCTCACTAGTTTCAAGAGGTGGCTGCATCAAACTACCCGATATTTCACTAATACCCAATTTCGCAGAATCTGGTCCCAAACTCGGTCTGCAGTCAAACAATGATGGTAGATTAGAGACTAAACAATTCTTACCAGCATTCAGTTCGCTGTGGCGTGATTGGTCGATACCAAAATAATTCCTTGCTTTGTTGCGTTGTGGTGGGTTACGAACAAAACTTTTACCTCTTGAAGCACTACGTTGAAGTGTTGGTTCATTAAATCCCAGTTTGGGCCTCACTGGCAGCCTCATGCCTGCATCTTCACCAACATTTGAACGTCTGGAAATGTTAACTGCGATATCAGAAGGCAGCTGGTTCCGAATGTTTGAATTTTGTACAGGAAACTTGAACTTTTTTGGTTCCCATGGTCCAGCATCCTGCTCTGCTGGTGTCGAGTAGCAATCCTCCGAGTCCACTTCAGGTTGCTGAAACTCTATTCTAAAACCATCAGAGGCATCATCTGCAACAGTACCGCCATAATGTTTGCGGTTACGAACAAAATTCTTACCTCTTAAAGCATTACGTTGAAGCTTTGGTTCATTAATTCCCAGTTTAGGCCTCACTGGCAGCCTCATGCCTGCATCTTCAC
>JAHWFP010222616.1:40550-54286 GCA_023313725.1 Lithobius niger | reverse complement strand
TAATATAATATAATATAATATAATATAATATAATATAATATAATATATCTAACTCTATGGCCTGTGTTATTTCTCGCTCGCTGCCGTGTGACTTTGAAGGGTCACATGATGAACGCATACCGTGGCAAAAGCGGCGATCGGCGAACGAAAGTGTGCTGTAAAAATACGATTTGTCCAGTTAAAGGCACATAACTCCCTCCGGTACATTTTAACAGTTTCACTCGATACATTACCGGAAATAGTTTTATATAAACTGATTTACCTTTCATTTGCTGGTCTAAGGGTACGATGCAGATGTCAGTAGTGGCGCGTGAATGTTATTAGGCTTGTTTTAAACGGCTCGGTCCGAGCGGTACTTAACTCCCGCCACATCGCTGGCAAGCCGCGGCCCTGGAGGAAGGATAATTCAGGGAGGGCCCAGCTTACAGTCGTAACAGTACTTCGGCAGGAGCAGGTCACGTGATGCGCCGCGTCATCAGACTAGCAAGAGCCGGATCAGACAGTACACGCGAAGCAGAGTTGCAATGCCTAGCAATTGAAAATACTTTACACGCACAAATTAAACACATAATTTAGTAAATGAAACCTAGGCTAAGGTTGGTAGTATGTCCACATTCAACATTTACTTACTTATATTCCACAGAATGGACTAAATAAATTACTTACCCACTGTTTACGAAACTGCTTATGATTTTACACACGCAGAAGAAAATGGAACCAACGGGGTGGGCTGCGAAGGGCGAAAATGAGTAGCAATAATAATACGAAAATTGTGGGCTTCGTTGTGTGTTCGTTAATCACTAATTTATTAACAGCTTATTACGTTTCTTTACTTATTGTTTTACAGCTTGTACTTGTTTGGTGAGAAGCATTTTAATCACGGCTAGGCTTTTGCTCTTAGACATTATATCGTTAAGCAATCACAGTGCTTAGACCTCTAAGAGGGCAGAGGGAACTTTTAGTATAACGGGCACAGTGACTTTATACTTTTCTGAGGACGTTGTTTTTTTATAATTTTTCCTTTTTATACGCCTTTTTGGGCCTTCGAGCCCTTTCTCTGGCAGCAAAAGAGAACTTTTTTTTTTTTTTTACAAAAAGGGTATTTGCGAAAAAGGCAAGGGTAATGCCATTGATTCTTTATAATCATGACTAATTAAAATATGAAATGTAAAGAGAAAATTGGCACCAAAGCAGTACAGAGGATTGGAGAGCTGAATATATTTTCCCATAGGCTATACAATAATATAGATCCTAGACCCCTTAGCTATACGAAAAGGGAAGTCGCCCCGGGAGGGGGGGCGCGCCCCCCCCGGGGGGACCCCACAATGACTTCCTCCGGCCATATTTTAGACCCAGCCTTCCCCCCCCCCCCCCTCCCCCCCGCTTCCTTTTTCGTATAGCCTGAGTAGTCTAGGATCTATATTATTGTACAGCCTATCGAAAAATATATACAGCACTCCACTCCTCTGTACCTGCTTTGGTGCCAATTTTTTCTTTTTCATTTCATATTTTAATTAGTCATGTTTATAAAGAATCAATGGCGTGCCCGAGGGGTGGGGGTGGGGGGAATGGGTGATGCCCGGATAATGCCTTGGATAATGCGCGGAAACAGTCGCAGTAAAAAAAAAAACAAGGAAAAAAAGCCTGGAAAAAACAACGAAAGGAGAAAAAAGCTGCAGGGGAAAAAAAAACAATGAAGAAAGCTTGAATAAATTGTTTTGTTGTTGTTTTGTTTTAATTTCGTTATAGGTTAAGTTAGTTGCCTTGGCTTGAGTTTCACAATGAAGCGTATTTTTTCTTAGGAATTTTCTTCGCAGCTTTTATGCCTGCAACTTTTTTTCCCTTCGGCTGTTTTTTCCTGGCTTTTTGTCCGCAGCTTTACTTTTTTTACTCTCAGCTTTTACTGGATCTTACTCAAGGTTAATTCCCCTAATTGCCTGAACTAATTGTTGTGACTAATTATGTAAAATATATGCAACCAACTAAGTTCTATGAGTATCTGTTTCTATATTTTTTTTTAGAAACATACTCTTAAAACTTAGTTGGTTGTATATATTTTACACAATTAGTCACAACAATTAGTTCAGGTAATTAGGGGTTTGACTTTGGCTTTGACTAATTCGTAATTTCTCCAAGTTACAAATTGTCAGTGATTCGGTAAGATTTAATTATTACCATTTTAATGCTCATTTTGCAATTAGGCCTAGTGTTTAATTTTCTCTCTATAATTCGACTGGTATCGTTCTTTCACAATTAATCCTAGGCCTATTTTTTTTGTTTTTTTGTTAATTCGTCTTAATTGTTGTTGAACATCAGGATTTCCATTTATTCTTTTATGTATTTTTTGAAAAATTGTGAATTAATGAGTAGCTAAGTAAGGTGTCGACATTCCTGATAATGTTCGTTAACGTTAAGTCCGATTGTTTTGAAAGCTTTTTATTTTCTCATTGACGCGAAATTGATCAGAATTTGAACGTACTACATGTTTTTCTTTAAGGACTAACTTGTCTGTGTCGCTGTCACTTTTTTTAAAGCAGCAAGGCAATAGTTTTGACGTATACGAAAACGGACGAAAATGTTAATACTTCCTTACTTTTGAAATTCGTTATTAGTTTGGTAGTATACACAATATATGTACCGTATGTCATGTCATGTTGGTTTAATGCGCGATTATGATTTAACGTTTTTTGTTGTATAGCCTACATGTTCCCACCTAACGTATCGTATTCTTTCTTTTTAACAATTGCACGGTATTTAAGTTAACAACGTTGTATTGTTTAAGTTAATTAAAAAAACAACACATTTTTTATGGCTTTATTTGTTCTTTGTAATACAAATTCAAAACATGTGTCAAATAATTATATGTATAACGTAGTTTAGGAAGTCAATCATAGTTTACCAGATAGTTAAAGTAGCAGGTTGACGTAGTATTTTTAGGAATGAAACATTAAAAAAAAAATTGTCTTTCTTTGTAATTGCATGCGGCAGAAAGTGTGCGTATTGTAGTTTATGAAGTTATCCTAGTTTGTAAATGAAGTTACACAGCATCGTACGCTCAGTTAGTCGGTAAAGAAAAATCAATGCGTGCTGCGAGTTTGTTTGTATTTGGCCGCATTTCTGAATTTACTGGATCGTCACGTTGTTGGTTGATTTGTGTGTCATTATCTTAGCTTTGTTGATTTGCTAATTAATCGTAACACAAAACATCGCTACTAAACGCAAACGCGAACAATGAATGAAGCGAACAACCCGTTGAACGCGCCTGTGAGCTCGCTCTTGCTAGTCGCGATACGTCACGGGCCAACCAGCCAATTGCAGCCAAGTGGGGAAATCGGCCCTACCATATGTATTAAAAGTCTCTAGTTACCATGGGATAATTAATCCTTCGCTCATGTTTGCGACTTGGTCGTACGATGTGTCACGTTGCCGCGGCCCCGAAATGAGTTTAACTAGTGTCGTATAGCAATGCGCGCTGCGGTAGTTTGAACTATATTTTTGCGTAGGTGACGCAGAGTAAAGCGGCCAGAACGGAGGGATTTATGTGCCTTTAACCTACAGCATACAAAGCTGTATGACTTAGCTGTTAATTTACAATCGTACTAATTTCATGTACACAACGATCTGCGTAAATAGAACTTCTTTATTTGACGGAAGATCTTATAAAATGAATAGTTTTGAACATTAAAAAAACATGTTGCCGTTTCTTATTTCCCAGTAAATTCCAGTCAAAGCATAACTTCAAAGCAAAAAGAAAAGAAAATAATAGACTGAACAGCAGTCTAAGCAACATCTTTCAATTTTTTTCCGTCCGGTGTTCCTTCCGATTATATGCGTTATTTTTGTAGCAGTGATAACCTTCATCTAATGAGTGAAAGTTCGTATTTTAATCCTGTTGTTTGTACCATAGATTAGAGTGTTAACTAGATATACCGTCTCACTTCTTCCCATCCTACGCGGACCTCTAGCGGAAGTTGCGGCTACTAACAACTTTGCTAATGCTTTTGCCTTCGAAGCAGCACGAAAGCAAAGCATTAGTAGAGGTATTAGTAACCGCAACTTCCGCTAGAGGTCCGCGTAGAATGGGAAGAGGTGAGACGGTATGTTTGTACTGTGACAAGTCTGAGTTTTAATCTCGTGTTATTGTTTGCAATTCCCTACGCTTTTTTAGGACTAAAAAAATTATTAGCAGATGTCATGCTGCCATGATTTAATGCAGTGACTGTCCTTTTTTCTTGGGGGTGGGGGGGCTACTAGAAAAATTAAAGCTCTTCAAAGTTTCTTTTGTAGTGTGATTTAAGGGAGGGGGCTAAAAGATTTCGACCACAAACTTCCAATTCCCTCCTCCCAATCTTCTGATAAACACGTGACTGTTCCCTAAAGGTTAAATAAAAATGCTTATTGCCTGCCATCGAATGGTAGG
The DNA here is from genome assembly GCA_023313725.1 of Lithobius niger. NCBI lineage: Eukaryota > Metazoa > Arthropoda > Chilopoda > Lithobiomorpha > Lithobiidae > Lithobius > Lithobius niger. Next base: position 49,866 of record JAHWFP010222616.1, on the reverse strand, counting down.
GAGCACATTGGTAGAAATATTTTACCAACAGAAACCTGGTATATTTTTCTTTTCTTCCCAAAAAAATTGTTTTCCTGAGAGTTTTGGGGTAGGGATTACATGTTTTTCCTTCCTGAAACTGATTTCCCTTTTAGCTCGTTTCACTCTTTTTATGTTGTCAATCTGAATAAACAATTACTAAGGTGGATGGTTGAATATTTGTGCAGGTTAGGCAATGTACAAAAGCAAGTGGAAAAAGAAAATTTAGATTGGAAATCTCTGTAACTAGCGAATGTTTGACATGACCCTGAACGCATCTAACTGTTAAAGCTTTTTGAAGGTCGGATAATATAATTAAATTATTTCTACATAACCTCTTTACGAATTATTATTTGTTTATTTCTTAAGTTTCAGAAAATCAAAGAATAAATTCGAATGGAAATTTCAAATACCATGCACAAACTTATTTTTTTGTGGCGTGGGTAAAAGTCTGAAAGTTTCGGAAAACCTTTTAGTATTGTTGTTAATTTTTGCAGTTAACTTCGTTAGTGAGCAGATAGAGTACGGCACGTGAGTGATCATGCGATCTTGTAAGAAGCGACCAGATAAGGAGTTTTCATCTGACACTATTATTTTTGTTAAAAAAAAAAAAGGCCCACAAAATTTCGTTGCTTTACAGCTTCCCGTCCCCTTCGTTCTTTTTCATCGGGCTTTTACACTTTTTTAATCTACGAACGCCTTGCTTTGCAGTAAATTCATCAGTAAATTTGAGGAAGAGGGGGGGGGGGGGGGAAATCGTACTGCACTGAGTTTGATTACTCTAAAAATTTATTTACTCTTTTTTAGGTGTATTGAAAGACGATAAACTAACCAAAGTAAAATGTACCCCTACAATTTCTTGTAGCCAGCTTTTGTTTAAGCTTTGCCGCTTAAGTTTTTTCACATGTATTTTACCCCTCTCCTCCTCCATGCACGCCAGTCTTCCACGTTATTTAAGGCTAAAGAATCGCTGACGTAATTCCAATTTTGCTTCTCCCTCCCCCCCTCTTCCGTCCAAATATGTTTTTTTTTTCGTAGTCATAAACTGAAGCTTGACTGACGAAAACAAGGCTAACACGAAGTCGTAGAAATTTCCGTTCGAAGTTCTATTGTACTATCACACAGTTGTATGCGTGAAGTAAGTCGTAGATATAACTATGAAGTTCATAGATATATATGTGAAGTTCATAGTTGTATGTGTGAAGTATGAAGTTCGTAGATAACTATGAGGTTCATAGATATAATATGAAGTTCAGAGTTGTATGTGTGAAGTATGAAGTTCACAGATACAACTATGAACTTCGTAGATATATATGTGAAGTTCAGAGTTGTATGTGTTAAGTATAAAATGGGAATGAAGTGAGCCTATAGGGCCACCGTAGATGCGTCTATCAGATCCAGAAGTCATTCGGATTACGTTTTTGAACGGCCAGATTTCGGTTGCCCGGACAAGTTTTTGTGTGCGGGTTTCTGATGTTATGTAATTAGCTGCAGCGAGCGCGACAGTGCGAGCGAGGCAGGAAATTTCGAAAGATACGGAAAATTGAAAATCACAATTTTGTTGGGATGTGGACGGTCCGTGTAAAAAAAAGTTATAGGCCTATGCCATCTGATTGATGCGCGTCGTGCGCGTCGGCGGGCAGAGGAAGATAATCAGTACCTTCCTAAAGCACCGAACAGAGCGAACAGAACGCACCACTGTTACAGACAGATTGGCTCCAATTTGACGTCGCGCGTGCGCAGCGATGTGGCGTAAGCCGATCAGTACCTTCCTAAACTACAATACAGCTCAACAAGCTCAGCAGAGGCTTCGATACGTTATACGTAACCGCGACCAGACCTGGCTAATGGATGTGACCAGGATTGGCTAATAGATGTGACCAGGCGAGAGCAATGCCAAATTGCGAACCATCTCAGGGAGGTGGTTTTCTAGGGTGGAGGTTTGAGCATGCGCGAGGAAACAGTTTTGACGAAACAGATACATCGCTTACGATGTTGACGTCAATCCAGCCGCATCAACACAGATATTAGCAGGGAATGAGCCAAACTGTCACCAACAGTGGTGCGTTTGGTCGTTTAGGCAGGTACCGCTCGCCTCAGCGAACCCTCGCTTGCTCGGGGAGAATGCTGGCCAGGGCAAAGAAGCCTCCTCGACAGTAGTATAAACTCATAAAACGTTCAGTACCTTCCTAAACCACCGAACAGAGTGAACAGAACGCACCACTGTTAGAGACAGTTTGGCTCCAAACTTGACGTCGCGCGTGCGCAGTGATGTTTCGTCAGCCGTTCAGTACCTTCCTAAACTACAAGACAGCTCAACAAGCTCAGCAGAATATTCGCTAAGTCATCCTTCACCGCAACCAGGACTGGCTAAAGGATTTGACCAGAATTGGCTAATTGATGTGACCAGGCGAGAGCAATGCCAAATTGCGAACCATCTCAGGGAGGTGGGTGCTTGGGTGTAGGTTTGAGCAGGCGCGATGTAACAGTTTTGACGAAACAGATTCATCGCTGACGATGTTGACGTCAATCAGGCAGCATCAACACTGACATTAGCAGGGAAGGAGCCAAACTGTCACCAACAGTGGTGCGTTTGGTTCGCTCTGTTTGGTCGTTTAGGAAGGTACCGATTGTAACACGGCTCATGGCTCACCCACTTTTTTTTTAAGATGTAAAGTTATCAGTGGCCCAGAAACAAGATATATTATTACCCTATCAATTGGAAGTAGTAAAAAGAGATACACTTGTGCAAAAGATCTTAGCTTATTGCAATTATCTTATAGAAGGAGATGGGGCTGGCGGTCGGACCGCCTGCTCATCTTGATTTGTTTCTCAGCCATAATTTGAAAAAAAAAGTTTTCTCTGGAGCCACAATCTGAATGTGGGTGTCGAATCTGTTGTTAAAGGTACATTCCGCCTGCATAATAACAGCCATGTACAGATCACCAGCCGCACATGTTGCCATCGCACCGTTTCACGAGACTCGGCATAGTAATACAAGGCCAACTAAGATAGCAGCTACGTTCCTTGCAGCAAGAAACGCACCTACTATCTCAGTTGGCCTTGGACGTAGTAGACGAAACAGTATCAACGTAAAAATTGTGTCGTCGTAAACCGGAAAGATTTTCGTAGTTTATCACACTTGATAATTTTTTAGGCTAGTGTCTTATAATTTTTCTTCGGCGATCTATTGTCATAAATAATTTTAATTTTTACCGCATTAGTCTTTTTTGATCACGTTTATTATTTGCAATCAAATAAAAATTAATATATATGCACACACAGATGAAACGCCATGGTTATTGTAAGCGCGCAAAGTATCACTGATCGCAGGATGCCATTAAATTAGTTCTCAATAGTCAACAGAAAATCTCCTAGATGCCACATTTTAAAACGGATTTTTAGCAAGGGATTGACTAACGGTAAGTAAAATAGAACTTTGGGGTCATACTTGATATGGCGGATCGAGAAACATGGCGTTGGGAGGAACGTACCTTTAAAAGAATTTATCGAGGGAGTCGAAACCACAGACTTAGGCAGGTTGTTCCAAATAGGCAGTAGTCGAGAAACGAAATTGTTTCTGGCCCATCCGTGTTATAATATTAGAATTTTAGTTCTAGGGAGTGCCCGCATACGGCTTCATAGGTTTGATAATGAAAATGCCATGCTAGGGCTGCCCCATCAACGATAAGCTTTAATATTTTAAAGAGCATCATAATCCCGCCTCTCACAAACCTCCACCATACCGATGGTATATTCTAGTATGGGCTGCACTACTGCTAAATAAATTTTGAAGTGCATGTCGCTTCGACGTGAAGTAATAGTACGCCCGATCATGAAAGAAACGTCATTGGCTTTGGAGATAACCGAATTAATATGCATGTTAAAATTCAGTTGACAGTCTACAACGATTCCAAGGTCGGTAGTTGTGTTGACATCGTTTAGAGCATTTGGAACCCCCAGTAATAAGTATTTTTGTGATTATTTTTGCTGAGGTATAATATGCATGCTTTTAGCTGATAATTTTTGATCCAGCTCCCATATAAGACTTCAATCCCTAAGCTGGTTAATATCATTTCGGAAATCATTGGCAGATTGGAATTTTTGAAAGCCCATGAGGCCATGCCAAGTTTTGAACATCTGCAAATTTTGCAAGGTGACATTGGGTTTGATTACCAAAATCATCTAAGTATAACAGAAATAAAAGTGGGCCCAAAACTGACCCTCGTAACATACCACTAACCAAATGAACAGTATTTGAATGATGACCAATAATAACTACAGCCTGAGTGCGCCCGGTTAACCAGTTAGCAACCAACTTTAAAGTCTCCAGCTTCTTCCATGGGAACGACAGTATTAGAAAAAATAGTACATAATTTCAACGCATACAGCATGGGATAGTATATTGAACAACATTGGCGCACTTAGGGCACGTGTCCCCCCCATTCCCCCACCTTTTCCCTCATATCACATAATTTACAAAATAACAACATTTGGAATAGTTAATCAAATGGTGAAGTGTTTTATTACAATTGTGAGGATGTTGTGGTGTTGTCCCCTAGACGGGCAATGCAAAGGATGGTGCACTTTGCAACCAATACGAAAAGTGTAAGTGCGTGCGTGATGAATGAGATAGAGAGAGAGTGGGAAGGGAGCAAGAGAGGTGTCCACTCAAGATAGTTGTTGGATTTGTAGCTGTAACATGTGGCGAGGTATTGTAACAACCATTGTAATCACTGAAGAAATAAAGGGTGATGTTAAACCTCAAGGGGGTGAGACCTCAGTTACTCATATGAACAAGAGTGCATCGTTACCTTTGTTACCCAAACAGCAGACCGAACCAAAAGCATGCGAAGCCGATGTCCGTTAGACACAGGACATAACATGGCTGTGAAACCGCTTCCGACAATGGCAACGGGCGATACCTTTGCCCCGTTCAACTTCTACGATGAGAAAGTCTCGAACGGATCATCCAAAAGAAGGACAACAAGTCACGCTCTCGACTCACCAGGTACAACTGATGGCCCATGGTCGGCAGAATACAATCAACATACGGTTTCGCCGCTGTTGTCGAGACACAGGTTGCGGACGGTAAAGAAGGGCCTTGCAACAACAACTCCAGTCGTACTTCTCTGGTTGGCCTTAGTCAACAACGCAATGCTGATTGGTGATGGGTACCCCCGTAATGCCGAACACACTACTAGAGTTCCGCTTGCAGCAGCGCTTACTTGGAAGTGCCCGCAAATATGGTTCAAGCGTAGATGTCACAGCAGACACATGTCGCATAGGATTAGCAGGATTCATCGGGAACATGGCCACGAGATGCCTAGATGGACCGACACGAGAACATCCATTTAGTGCAACCGACGTGCCCGATGTGCAGTGTACTGATGTGGGTTATGACATGGATCGCACTTGGATCAGATGCGGACGGGTCAATTAGCATTTTAGAAAGACATACAACATTTTTTTGGTTCTTGTAGTTGATGTTGATGGCAGTCTGATATTAAGATTGGCTGCAAGTATGTGTGATAGTGTGCGAAGGGACAGGAGTATGTGTGAGCAATGGGCATGGCGGGCTACGTCATGGCAGTCAGCAGCGTATCGTAATCTCAAGAAGCTGATGCAATTACTATGCATAATTTTTTTTTTTCTTTTTGCCAATATTACCTTTCGTTATTACTTTCTTTCACTGTATTTAGTATTCCGGCTGCTTTTGGAGTAGTGTGAGGCTGGGACGCAGATGTGTCAATGCAGACGAGTATGCTGCTGTTATGTTTTGGGCCACAGCTCTGTAGGAACAAGGGAAGGAAGTATTTGATGAGGTAATGTGGGATTGGGCAGATTGTGAAACTGCCCGTCAGTAAAGAGTTGGCATATCCCAGTGATCGGATATTCGGTATTGAGGGGGAAAGGACAAGTGAGTGTGGAACACAATGCTGTTACTGACCAGTCTGTGGCGGTCTCGTTTAAGGACGCTGCAGTACACCTTGCGATTTGCTGGTTTCCCCCTAGGTGCTGTGCACGCGCGAATGGAGACATTGGCAAGCAGGGTTATATTAAGATGAGCAGCGGCATCGCTTCACGAGTTTCCCAGGTGTGGGTAGGCTGGGCATGTAAAAGGTAGCCCTCATTCACGATTGATCGCCTCGAACGATTTAAAATGTGTGCGTCGGCTGCACATCAGCTGAAATGGTATTGCAATGTTTACATGAGCTGATCTCCTAAGGAAGATTGCAAATGTGACGTCTCTTTTAACGTTTGGGAAATGGTTGGGAGATGTACGACATAAGGTGGGGAACCCAAATGTGGGGATGATAACTGATGTAAAAAGGGATGTGCATGAAAATGGACGTTGGGTTAGTTGACCTACCACATAGTGTAACACTTCAATTCATATACATCATCATTTATGCATTCTATTGGAACAATCCAACAATTTTTATTTTGGCAGGTTGGGTCTATGCTAAGAAAGATGTGGGTGAGTGCGAGGTTATGCTTGATCACCCCTCGATGGGCAATGCGAAGGACGGTGCACCCAGGGCCGATCCAAGAAACACATACAGTTGGCAAATTCGAGTTGTCGAGTTGGCAAAATCGGACAAATTTTCACTGCAAATTCCAGTTTCCACGAGTAATGGTTAATTATTATCATCATTTCGTCAGTTTTAAAGTAAAGTTTACAATACTTTTTTTTTTCCATCACTTTTCGCAACACTTCTGTGTAGCTTGGGAGTAACTGAAACGCTGCCCCTGATCATTTCTATTTGCTTCCCTGCATAGCTAGACTGTAAGGAGTGGGGGAAAAGAAGCCTCGCGAAAATTTGCGTAGTTGGCGAAATTGGAAATTGACTTGGCCGTTTTATTTGCTATGTCACCACTATAACTTATAGGTATCACAGATAATGTAGAAAATAAAAACAAAAAAATTGACAAAACTGTATCCCCACCGAGTTTTATTTTATTTATTTATTTATTTACCCTACAGGAGTTTACACGGCCTGGAAGCCACTCACTCCATCTAAAGTCGTGATAACAATTAACTTCACGAAAATCGTACACAGTTGGCAACACTAAAAACTGAGTTGCTGTTTTACTTCCTATAGTTCTTTTTCTGTTAGACAGCGTCGCTCAGAAGGGGTTTTAGCGTGGACCAACTCGTAACTGGTATTTTAGGAGGGTAGAAAATTACTGGCATATTAATATACCAAAACACAATATCACTGCCAGGATTTAAAACGTTTCTTAGGTAAAGCAGAAATATCAACAAACTCTGCATAAAACAAACTCTGCGTAAGGACTTCGCCGTCTAAAGACTACGGCGGCAGTTCAGTATTAAATTGCTGCTGAAAGTAGAAGTCAGGAAGGTGAAGAGTCGCATTGATTTTAGGGCCGCAGCATCAAAGTGCACTCATCTGCAATAAGGCGGCAAGCGATGCTTGCGTCAGTGTGGTTGTCGACCGAGAGTTCCTCTTTTCTTTCTAATTTCATTAGTGATTATGTGATGTTAAAGAAGGAGATGTGACCATAATGCTGCAGCACTCACCTCGCTCTTCGGTGTTGAGGTTGCTGATTCTTTGTGAGTCTTGTGCCATTAAGTGTCGTGCTTTGCCAGCAACTGTTCTGAAAGGCTTTCGGGTCGGCAGGAGCCTAAGCTTTGCGGTGTAACATGTCGATTGCACTCGTGTTGATTGTTGTTCTTTTGGGTGTCATCCTGAGAGGCTCATGTGGGCTGGAAGCGAAGTAATTTGGTGTCCTAGTCATGGTCGCTCTTACTTTTATTTAAGAGCTGCAGCAGTTTGATGTCCTTGTCATGGTCGCTCTTACTTTTATTTAAGAGCTGCAGTAATTTGGTGTCCTTGTCATGGTCGCTCTTACTTTTATTTAAGAGCTGCAGTTTGCATGATGACTGACGTAATGAAGTGACTTTCGCTTTGGTGCAGGTGAGACGAATCAGTGAGGGTCTGTCATTGGGGAGGAGTGGATTTCATAGCCAGGAAGAGCTGCTGCATCAGTGTGTGCCTTTGTTTCACTGTCGTGAAGCGGAGGTCCACTCGCTCTGCAGGGCAAACAAGTACAACCAGATGATTTGGATTGCAAGTAACGTAGTGTCATGCGTGATGCGCCACAGCTCGTCACAAATGAAGTTAGGTAGGCTTCAAAGAAGGTGAAAATGTAGATTCTTGACAATTTCAACGGTGTGCAAGCGCAGCAATCAAGCCTGATCCGGGAAAGTGCTGTGTCTGAGGATTATGATTGCAAGTAACGTGGTGTCATGCGTGATGCGCCACGGATCGTCACAAACGAGGTGAGGTAGGCTTTAAAGATGGTGAAAATGTTGGTTCTTGACAATTTCAACGGCGTGCAAGTGCAGGGACAGATCAAGCCTGATCCAGGAAAGCGCTGTGTCTGAGGATTATGATGCAACTCGATGATTCCAAGGTTTCCCAACACTGCGACATATCAACCCAGATCTGGAATAAATGTTGTGATCCAACCGCAGCGGAAGGCGAAGGTTAGGTATAACACATGCGTGCACAGCACATGAATTCTGCTGTGTGTACAGCAAAGCAGCCCATCTCGAAAACAGGAGGCAGTCTTGAAAAATGAGTGAGTTGGATGATCACAAATGCATCAACAGACCAAGACTGATCCAGGACATGGACTGTGTTCCGGAGAGAAGAGAGGAAACAGCAAAAAACGTTAGCAGCAGGCTTGTTGACAGGACTGTCTTCAGAGACCAGCGAGACGTCAGGTGTACAAATGTAGCATCAGACTAAGCCTAGTCTGGGATTTGCAATGTAACCAAATGATGTGTGAACTGCAAAATCGAACAACAGCAGACAGTCGATGTTGAAAAGCTGCAAACTTGTACCATCAATCTTTGTCACATTTGAGTCTTTGCGGCGAGTCCTTATTTCAACTGCAACCATTGTTTCTTTTGTGATGAAGTCGGCCGAAGAACTGATTTAAAATGACTTTTAAATCAAAGGGTGTCGAGCTTGCTTTGAAAATCTTATACATATATGTGACAAAGGACAAAGCGTTACAAGGACTGTGTTGAACAGAGCTTCCTGGAAGTCACAAAGGCCTTCAATAGAACAGTCTGAATGAAGGTGAACACGAAAATAGTAGATGGGAGGCAGTGTGGATTGCGCTTTCGTTTCCCATCGTTGCTGTGCTAAAAACCTTTCGGTCTGGAACGGGTGAATCCTGGTGAGTGAATAGTGACCCCACGTTGCTGTCGGGTTACTTGCATTGTTGCGACTGAGACAGCTTTCGTGACTGGACCGAAAGG